>RJWM01008733.1:0-71352 GCA_004363535.1 Dasyprocta punctata
CAACCATGAATTTGGAACTTCTAGATTCTTCTTAGGATCTGTGTGAGTGGGGCAGAAGATGCTAAAGATTAAACTTTACTAGCTTTATGGGAAGATTGTCCCCTGTATCAGGTGACAGGCAGATGTATGGGAAAGGGCATCTAGATTTCAGCTCCACCTTGAACATACAGACCTTTGCCATGTCTGTTTGGGAGTCTATCCACCGAAACCAGACTTCCTTTACAACATTCAGTAAAGGAAAAGAATGCAGGAGGAAGCAAGAGATGCAATTCCTACTTCAATGGTATAGAGAAAGGAAAGGCATTAGGAGAGTGCTCTGTACAACACAAAGGAAAAAGAAATGAGGAAAAGAGAAATGTGCAGAGTGTCACCAGGGGTGTTGAAATAATGAACTAAAATAGCTTTCATTCATCCCACTAACCGGTCCCAGTATGGTAAATAGGCAAAGTCATTCCTCTGCTAGCCAGTCTCTTTTTGTTCCCACCCTATGGTATTGCTTCCATCCATTCTCTGTCCTCCTCCTTACAGACTACAACACCCAGGATCCTGGGGTTGTGGCCCACATTTGGTTTGGGCTTATGAGAAGCACTAGCATAAACCATAAAATAGTACAGAAAAGAGGGAGAAAGAGGAAGAGAGATGAAGGGAGAGGAAGAAAAAAGGGAGAAGTAGAGGGACACAAGGGCATTTCTTTCTTGTTCCTTCCCGGCTCCAATACCATTCTGTTGGCAAGGGTTGAGTGACTGTTTCTGCAACTACAGTACTAACTGGGCCTAGGGTGGGTCATGGATTTCCATGGTTGGTAAAGGATCCACATATAAAGGATTGTCTGTCAGCCTCTCCCATACTCAGGATGATTAAATTAGTGTTCTTTTCCTTGGCTAGATTCATATTGCCTACTTCCAGTTAGGACTTCTCGAAGATCTTTGAAATAGTACCTAAATGAGAAAAGTTGATGGTTTAAAATAAATCAGGGTTCTTGTACAGAAACAAAGGAGAGGACCACATGACTCGGAAAGAAGACCTGTTGTTTCAAATTTTGAAGTATTGCCTAAAGTGGCCCTCAGATAGAAACATCACTCCTGAGTCATTAGGAACTAGTAAAGTTTAAATAATACAGCACGTGGTTCACTTTCTTTAGGCTGCTGGTGGGTCAGAACAATCTGGGCCAGAACTGAGTGTCATGGATCTTTGGAAAATTCTTTTATTTTTTTAATTTGTATTTTAAAGAGAGTAAAACCAAGCAAAATAAAACAGAATAAAGCCAATCAAAACAAACCAGTGTAAGTGACACAGGACTTCAAAACAATAAGAAATCAATGGTTACCATAATACCTCTTGTTGTCTTCAAAATAGCTGCAGATACCTTCAGACATAGTAAAAATCAAACAAAACAGAGCAGAATAGAACCAATAAAAACAAAACAATGAATGCAATAAAGGACTTCAGAACAAGATAAGAGTAAATCCAGAATGGCAACCATAATATATCTTGTTATCTTTGAACTAACTGCCCATGTCATTGGATATAATAAAATCAAGCAAAACAAAACAGAATAAAACCCAACCCAACAAAGCAATGAAACAATAATGAAATTGAAAACAAGATGATAGGGAATTAACAATGGCTACCTCCTTCAGGAGATCCCCCATAGATGCTACATTGTGTATTGTTATCCTCTGAATAGATGATCAGCCTACCAGTTTTAGATCTGCAAAGTCAGTGAAACATTAAACACTACAAGCATTAAATTGTATTTTACCTCAATAGCTATCATCACAGCCTGTGTTTCTCTGGATCAGCTGGTAGCTTTTGTAAGAGGTTGAGGGGAGACTTTGGCTCTTCTTGTCTCCCAGCAAATGCAACAGAAGGGGCTGGCATCTGGCTCTCCCCTCAGCAGACTGTGCATGGTGCTGATATGCAGAGAGGGCTTGCTTCTTGGTAACTTCTTGTTCTCTTCCCCCGCAGGCCATGAATGGTGCAGACTCATAGGAAAAGGTTGGCATCTGGATTTCCCCACCTTGAGAAAATTCTTAAACTTGTAGTTACTTCACTTTCTTTCCCATAATAGGATTAATCCCTATGATCTCCCTAGGGATGCTACAAGAATCATAAGTTTAACCAATATCATATTGAACAAAGGCAAAGCACTATACCAAGGTTCTTTTTGTGTGGTCACTTTATCAAAGGACAGTGATTGTTTTAATTATTACAATTTGATAGTTGGAGATTATGGTGATGAGAGTTCCAGCAGGAAACAATAAGGAGACTCTAATAAGAACTTCCTAATAAAAGTTTAGGGAGGGTAGAGAACCAATAAGATATGTTGAGGCACCAAGATACTACTAGGCATGAGAAGCCATTGCTACACCCACGCCCATTACCAGAACCTTATGTGAGCTATAGTCAATGAGGAAGATTATTCAAAGTCATTGAGGATCACCCTGCATAAGGGAACTGGCCCTATTTAAAAAAAGCCCAAGGAAAAGATGATGAAAATGCTACCATGGATCACTTTTTGTTATTTTTATGCAAACTCTTGTGTGTAGGAGTGTGTGTGTGTGGACACACACACACACACACACACACTGGTGGTTGAACTCAAGGTCTTTACACATGCAGAGCATATGCTGTACCACTGAGTTATATCCAGTCCCTAAACTGTCTTTGAGAAGCAGGTGAGCATATCTACAATAAATTACCTAATGGAGAACTGTATTTACTGACAAAACAAAATTTAGTAATTTTGCTCCAAAATAATTTGCTCAGGTTTCTTTAAATACTAATCATTCTGGCCTACTAAAGAATATAAACATATTGAAAATTTTTAGTTTTTGTTTCTTTTTTCTTGAAACTTAAACATGCTAGAGCTCCACTGACTATATCTGAAGAGGAAAGACCTGGCCCACAACTCCCTCACTGACCTGCTCATGCTATTAGTGGTGGGGCCATCTCTACTGTCCAAAATCTTATGCCTTTGGCAGTGGATTCATTTTCCCACTGGCCACTGGCCAGTGCCTACCCTCTCTTTAGTTCTCATTCAGCTTTTAAGAAGGGAGGCCCAGTGATCCAAGTAGAGTTGCAGAGTTATTGACTGAGTTACACAGTTATGCAGAAGTTTTCTTTTGTCTACTTCATAATTGTTCTCTCATCACACTTGGACATATTATTGCCAAGAGAAACTCTTATCAACTTTGTTTTGTTCAGGGACCTTCACGCAGTATGAAGTCCTTCTCACTGGCTGCATGATCTCTGCAACTTGTGTGTACACAAAACTTCCATAACGAGGAATTGATTCCCAAGAGCTGCACCTACAAAATAACTTTTATTGATTCTTTCTGCATAGTGCGAGAGCCAGAAGATATCAAAATCTTATGACCAAAAGAAGTGAAATAACTAGATCTTTTCTTTGGGTCATTACTTTCTTCCATCCTGCTTAGGGATTCTGTAAATCACTCAAAACTAAGCAGAATAAAAACAAAGTGAGGCAAAGAAGCTAACCACAAAAGGGCTGCTCACCCCGCCCAGCATACTTCCGATCTGTCAGCACCATCTTCAAAACTCCATGACTTGAGCAGCATACCTGATCAAAAATCTTTCTTTAAGCTAAAATTATATACCTGCTGAGAATCCTGGTGATTAAAATAGAAGAAAAAAATAATTGACCCAGAATTGTATTTGAGCTAGATTATTTCAGAGAGGAATCTAACTCAATATAAAAATACAAATTTATTATGCAGCATCTTTTTTTCACTTTATATTCAAAATTGCCTTTAAGGGCAAATTTACTTGTGATTTGGACACTGTATGAGTTTCCAATAGAAAAAAAAACCTAAAACTTCTAGAATACAATGAGGCATAGATATTTTCTTGTTGAAGACTATCTAAATGAACCCCATGACCTCAGCCTCAAAGTGCTCCTCATTGTAACCCTTCTTGACATTATATTGGTTTCACATCCTTGTGATGGCTTCCCTCTTGATCATCCTTGTCTGGTCTGAAGTGCTTTCTGGTCTTTCAATTCAGGGCATTCAGACTCCATGAAACTCGATTATCCCAATTCCTACTGATCTCCGTCTTAGGAAATAGAAAGCCAAGTCATCTGCAGATGAGGTGATGGAAACTAGAGAGGGGACAGATAAAGGGTTAAAACAGTACATGGACACAGACAGAAACATCAAGGGCTCATGGGCTATCTACAGCTTATAAGGATGGCATCATGGTTTTCACAGGCACCATTTAGCAAGCAAGACCTGAGGCAGTGGTTGCTTGACTCCATCCAGAGTTGGGTGAACAGTGTGTCATAGCCATGAGAAGGGCAGCTCAGGATGCAGAAAAGGGTCTTGAGAAAAGGGTCATTGAAGTGAACTCCTATAAAGAACATTACGGTATAAAAGGAGGAAAGTCAGAAAGTACAGGTAACCTGAGTGACCCCAGAGTCAGGGAGATGGAGAACCTTAAGGATGGTAAGACTAACTATGAAGAACACATAAGGAAATTTCTAGGAGCAGAGAGTCCAAACTGTAGGTCATGTGCAGGGAGAAGGAAAGGGAAGTCATGGTTCTAGGTTTGGCAAGGTCGTTGGTGGACAAGACAGAAGGAAAGAGGCATCAAGTGTCTGGACTGGGCTTTTAGATGTCCTGTCCTCAGGAATATTGAGATCAATTACTCTAATGGCAGGAAGAAAATTTTGCCCAAGAAGAGCAGTGTTCTAATTAGAGCCCATGCCTCTAAGCTACTATCCTTTGCAGCTTCTGCCTTAATAAGCAGCATCTGCCCGTCCTTCTAACCATCATGCTAGAAGCAGTTTATAAAGAAGAAAGCTTCAGAAAACCTTACCTCATAGCTCCTATTCTGGGCATCAGGATAGCAGCTCCGCTGCTGCTCAAGAAAACCCTGAACTGTATCTCTCTTTGGGGTTGAGATCCTGGTTCCTACTTAACTTCTTCATTCTTGGATAAGTCCCTCAAGGTTAGAGAAAAAATGAGGTTAAAATAAGGTTGAGGTTCTTGATTCTTTCCTTAAATTTAGATCTTGAGTCCTTCATGGCTCTGCAGATGTCCTGAGTACTGCCCCCTAGGAAATCTGACCTAGCAAATGTCATAGAAGGGCTCCTGTAGCCTAACTCAATACAAAATTCAACATTTTTCTCTTTTCTCCTCCAGCCCACATTGTCTAGGGAAAGTACAGATAAGGGATGAGCTATTGTTGAGCTCAAAATAATTTCCTTAAATAATTTTTCTCCCATTTTTTTGGCCTCCTAGTGTTACTTTATAGAAATGTGCTTTTTGTATATTTTTTATGTCATCCACAAGGAATGTGGACTCCAAACCTTAGCATTCAAGTTAGTCCCAAGCAAGAATTTCTGGCATCCAATCATGGTCTAGTTTTTAGTGGATATTAAAAAATCAATATCATCATCAAAAACAAAATAGAATTGGAACAGTGTTCCTTTTAAAAATTAAAATTGTCTAAATTAGCTACCAAGAAATATTGCCAAGCCAAAGGGAAGGAAAAATAAGACCCTTAGTGAGTTACTGTGTCTCTCCGAGCATGTGTTTGCTCATTTGTTGAAACACCTCAGGTCTCTTCTAGTTCTAAGTATTGATATGAATATACTTAAATAGCTTTTATAGACCCTTGAGAAATTTGTTCACAGAGAAACAGAAAAGTCTGGTTTGGTCTGGCTTTTTCCTTAGAGACACTGATAGGAATCCAGCACCAGTGTTGTTCCTATTCATCTCATCATTTTTCTTTCATTGCATCTCACATCTCAGTGGAGAGCTTATCTTTATTTCCAACATCTTCCATATTATCCTCGCGGTGTCTTTGTAAGTCTATTCACTGTATTGAAGTTTGGAATATGCTTTGCTTGAAAGATAACACCCAGAGTCAAATTTTTGTAAAAGACTGTCACTTCGGTTTGAAGAGTAGAATGAGTTGGCAGTAAAGATAAGACCCTCCCTTCAAGTTAGGACCAAAGAAATCTGAAATCTTTGAGAAGCCTAATTATGAACTGCATACTTTGCTGACAATGCCGAAATAGATACATTATACTTTTCAGTAAAAAAAAAAAAATCTCTAGCAAAGAAAAAACAGGGACAAAAATTCCATTTAATCATCATTTATGAAAGAACTTGGAGTCCAGGATGACTTATTCCTTATCACTTCAAATGTTACATCATTTATTCCCAGCTCAGCTCAATTCCCTTGTGTGGAATGTCTCCCTTTACTGAAATTGATCTTTGTTAATACCAGGCATAATGTGTTCTCCATCTCTTAAAGGAAACCGATGGACTCTTGCCATGGCAGGACATAACTGGAAATCTATATACTCCGGACACCAATTCCCCATCAATACACCGAAATGTCTTTTCTTTAAAAATAACAGCCCTGCATGAATTTGATCACTTTCTCAAATTAGTGTAATTGATGCACCCTGAAGCCTTAATGATTCAGAAAGTGCATACTCGAGGGATATTTAAATAGCTATTTTGTACGGAGATAAAATATGGGCCAATTCACTGCAGATGCATTCTGTGAGTTTAGGGAACATTTAGAGCCTGGCTGAGGACTGGCCAGTGTGTCAGGAAAACTGCTCTTAAGTAGCACAAAGGGAAGATGGTTTCACACAAGCGTGGTCTCTTCTCTTTGGGACCGTTGGTAAAAGATGGCAAGGACTCCATTTGAAGACATGATAATACGAATTATTTCCACTTGTTCTTTCCAATTCTGACATGAGCCCCAGTTTTCTACCCTGAAAATCAAGGTTTGTTGATAATATTTTCTACTCCCTGGAGTTATTTACTGATGTTAAATCTAAATGAGGTGCCAAAGCGTGTTTGAATCTGGAAAATAGTTCTGATGCGACCTGAAACTTCTTCCTACAGCATTCCCTGACTTCCTCCAGGGTGGCAAGGCTGTGTGTGGAGGCTATTCTGAGGATGTTGAACAAATTAGTACTTGAATAAGTAAATTCCTCCACTTACATCCACCAGGCATGCTCCTGCTCCCTCTCAGCTAGGAGCTGCACTACTTCAAGCTAAAAGATAGCAAGAACACCTCCACTCATCATTTCTAAGCCTTGACCAACATAAATAATCAAGCACAGCATTCTTCCCAAACGTGGCCTCCAAAATAGCTCTCCAGACAGTGTTGCAGGAAGCCACTACCAATTGTTGACACCAGAGATAAAATTGTTGACACTGGAGATAAAATCTACAAGGGAATCTAAATCATTGTTTGCACACAACACTTACCTTGAACAGATGTTTGGATCATTGATGCATAATAGGTGCTATCCTGGGCACAGCTCTGAGCACCACCCTCCTGCTCTGTGGGTGGAGAATGCTGGAAACCAAGGTCTGTTGAAGGGCAGGTCATTTATGCTGAAGAGCTCTGCAGATGGACCTCTTTGGTTTGCTTATCTGGCAGCACTTGACTCATCCCACACTCCTCATGCGTAGGTGTCTACTTTCTCCTTCCCAGAGTCTCTAACCTTCCTACTGAAGGTGTAGAATCTTCCTGGATTGAAGCCCACTTGTTTTTGGTGTGTGTGTGTGTGTGTGTGTGTGCATGTGACCCCTTCTCTGAGCTGCTTTGGACCTCTTTCGGCCCTGATTCTGCCTGAGTTCTTGTTTCTTACCACTCAGATGTTTGCCAAATCCCCGAGAGCCCCCACCGTGTCTCCTTGTCCTCCCTCAGCCACCTGGCTGCTTGCCTGGAGTTCTGGTGACCCCTGGCAAGCATCAGGCACATTGTGCTGAATGATTCCCAATGTCATCAACTTTACTGGGGAAAGATCCAACATGTATTGCATGATTTTTTTTGGATGTCAGCTTCTTTATATCCATTACCTAATTTAATTTTCAAAACAAAACCAAGAGGTTGTTATAATATCATTATTTAGATGAGGGTATGAGAGGGGGCTAGAGATTCAGAGATGCTCAATAATGCTCTCAAGGTTACAGAGTTGGGAAATGGCAAAGCTGGAGTTCAAGATTTGATTTTGGAATCTGGACACTGTTCACCATGCTGCCTCCTGGACAGATAAATACTTTGTGAGCTGTGGAGAGGCTGCACAAGTATAGGGCAGTACATTCACCTCCCTATCACCTCTAGTCCCAGCTCTGTTCTCTTCAACATGGCTAGAAATCTCATGTGAGCCTTCCCTGGGTACTGGAAACTCAACCCTGCATGGGACCTGATAATTAACTAAAGATTCCTTGCAATGAGACCGTCTCCTTTGTTTTTATTACCACATTAAAATGGAATCTTAAGCAAAACAAGAATATAAATCTTACTGGAGGGTGGTAGAGTTTAAGAGAATGCACACCTAATTCAGTTCTCAATAGAGAGATGTTTTATCAAAAGCCATAAAGCTCTTTGCAAGCCAGAGATGGGAGTAGGATATGATTATAAAACTGGTTCTGGTTTACTGATCTGAAAATGAATAGAGAATGTTTGGGTCCCAGTAGAATTCTTAAGAGGCAGTCATCAAGGTCTTCATACCCAAGTGCCACATTGTATAGATCAAAGTTACTCAAGTATGACGGTTCTTCCTAAGAGTGCTTCTGGCATTTGGGTCAGGGTAGTCTTTATGGAGTGGGTGGCTGTATTGTGTATTACAGGACATTTACATCCATGGGAATAGATCTCATCCCTTTGCCAAAAATAGTTCAATGCATTCTCTAAAGTACCAAGAGATGGCGTTTTCTCCCATGTTCCCTGGAGCATCACGAGTCAGCAAACCAAATGCAACTCTACTTCTCCAAGCTCCAGGTGTTCCCTCTGCACACACACATGAGAATGCCATCTGCTCTTGACTTACCTCCAGATCTTGTGACTGTTCAGAACAAGCGAGCAAGCAAATGAGCAGGCGAGAAATAAGAGAGGTGGTTAAAGTTGTCCAAAGAAACTGTTCTGTAAAAGGTAAATTCTTGACTCACAAATATAAAACGAACATATGTCCTTAATAATGAGGACAGCAGTAAGATTTTACAACTGCTTCAAAGGATTCAAGCAAACACATATACACATAGTCATCATCATCACCATCATCATCATCACCATCATTATCACCATCATTATCATCATCATCATCAAAAATGCTGAAATCACACAGATAGATAAAAAAACTGATCAATAACCACAGGGGGATAATCAACTTCCTTTGACTGGAAACCATTTGCACTTCCATGGACAAGAATCTCTTGTATTTATACTAGAATTTTGCTTTTTGATAGAATTATAAAATAGTTGACAGATCATAGACAATGATCCAGAATACTCGTTAATCAATTTTGCCTCTTTCCAAAGACTTTTACAATTTTTCCTAGCAATGTGGTTAGGTGTGATGGGTGCCCCTAAGTGTGTCCTCCCCTATTGCCAACTAAGCCATGGGTAGGGCCACATAATCAACAGAAGATTCAAAAACCTGAAGGGTGCTTCCTCCATGATTTCCAAGGAAGGGGGAAAACCCCATAATGTTTTCCCACAGGTTGTGGCAGGAGAGATGCAGAGAGGGCATAGAGGTGACTTCAGAGAATCTCTTTATGCTTGGAATGAGCCAGCCTGGAAAGTTCTGCTTGACCTGGTTGTGTCCACCTCTGTGGCTGCAGCTTTCTCTACTTTCTCTTTTTTATACTCCACTATGGAACCATGTTTCAGTTCATCTAGTACACCAAACTGACCTCTGTTTCAGAACTTTTGTGCTTCCATTTTTTCCTTAGGAAATCCATTCCTCCAGATTTTTGCACAGTTACTTGCTTCTCAACATTCTGCTTAGCTCAAATGTTGTACCTTAAAAAGACATTCTCCACCTCTGGCTCCCTTCTCAGTATTCTATATCACCTCTTCACATTTTTTGTGTTGGTGTCCATGACCCAGCTGCCTTCTCCAGAAGACAATCTGCCATGGACAGGAACTCTCAGATTTGTGCATTGCCATTCTCAATGCCTGAGACATGGTGGTGGTCATAAATATTTTCAAATCTCCCTGCTGCTCAGCCAGCTAAATTGAGGCAACATGCTTTGTTTTGGCTAAGAGTAGTACAGATGTGATGCTTGGATCTGGCCTCCTGACTAGGGTAAGAAGATGCCCTTGGGTCAGGAATATAGCTCAGCAACACAATGCCTGCCTGGCAAGCATGAGGTTGTAGGTTCCATTGCCAGTACAAAAAAAAAGTTCTCATTGAATCTAGTATGAACTATAATCCCTAGAAATAAAGAGAAATGAGAGCATTTTGGGAAATGACAGGCAGGTGACTTGGCCAAGCAAATCTGTGGCCATACTTGATCTATGACACTATCTATGCAAGGGCCCAGATCAGGGAAAATGAGCAAACTAACCCTGAAGTTACTGAGTTGACCTTGAATCAGCAAGATAGCATCTCCATTGCTGTGTAGAATAGGACTCAAGATAGCTCAAGAAAAATGGTAACATTTACATATTTTAGACAACGAAAGTTCACGGTTTGAAATTATTTTATCTGCCACATATACAATTCCATAGGCTGACCACAAAATTTTGGTAGAAATAGGTATAATTGAATATTACAAAATGTGAGAGTAGAGGGAGTTCAAAACTTTTGATGGTCTTACTAGCTTTTTAAACAAAGAATCAGCTATTTTTTTAAGTGCTTGGGATCAAAACTCAGGGCCTCTCACATGTTAGACCAGTGCTCTACCACAGAGCTACATCCCAAACTCTTGTCATTATTTTTCTTTGCCAATACAGTAAGTGCAATGTGGGGAGGTGGGATGAAAATAGGTGTGTCAGTTACTTTCTAATCACTGGGACAAAATACCCACTACCCATAACTTTAAGGAGGAGAGGTTTATTTTGGCTCATGATTTCAGTTAATGGTCAGCTGGCCCCAAGGCAGAAACAAGAAGGCTGGCTCCAAGGCAGAGGGGCCTGGCAGAGGAAAAGGTGCTGAATCCATTACACTCAGGAGGCAGAGAGAGAAGAGAGGATTTGGGGACAAGAATACACTTTTTCAAGTTATGCCACCAGTGATCTGCTTCTCACTAGGCCCCATCTCCTAACAGCACATTCAGCTATTGAACACATCAGCGGATGACCCCACCTATGGGTACAGCGCCCCATGATCCAATCACCTTCCAAACACAGGAGACTTTTGGGGGGACATTTTAGATTTAAACTCTAACAGAAGATTCTTTTTTTCTTTAAGGTGAGGTCTCACTATGCTGCCCAGGCTGTCCTGGGCTCTATCAGTCCTTGCCCTCAGCATCTTGAGTAGCTGGGACAAGAGACAAATGCTACCACTACTGGCTAAGAGGTGTCTCAGTGTGTATCTTTACCACAGGAACTCTAAGGACACTCATTCCTGCTTTGAACACATTAACTGAATGCTTGATGGATCAATTAACATGTAGGGGCTTGGGATACAGCAGGGAACAGTTGTGCCCTTGAGATTCTTCTAATCTAGCAGAGGATAAAAACAATAAATGAGGAATAAATAATAAGCAAGTGAATTTAATTGCAGGTTAAAAGGAGATGAGTACATAGCAAAATAAAAAAAAGCAAATAAAGATGAAGAGGATCAAGAAAGGGAGGCAAAGAGCAGGGGTGTTTGTGTGCTCAGAAGAGAGGACATTTGAGCAAGGGTGGAAGAGAGGAAGGTATCTGAACACTAGGTTGAAGGGGAAAATTGATAAAGGACAGGAAGGTGGTGTGGGACCATGGTTTGTTTAAGGACAAAGATCAGCAAAGGACCAAGGTGCCCAGAATTTGGGGGTGGATGCAAATGGAGTAAGACAGTTAGTAGGGGTTCAAACATGGAGCTTGCTTTCATTAGGGAGAGAGTGCTGGGTAATGAACCCAGGGTTTTGTGCGATGCTCGGCAAATGTGTGCCCACTGAGCTTCACCCTCCTGGAGCAGGTTAGAGGCCAATACTTTGAATGAACTGGAGGAGGTATTAGTTTATTCGGGCTGTGGTGAAAAATTACCAGAAGCTTGGTGGTTTAAAACTACAAAAACTCTCTGAGGGCCCTAGAGGTTCAAAGTCAGTTTTGCCAGGCTGAGATCTAGGTGTGAACAGGGCCTGCTTCTTGGAAACTCCAAGGAGAATTTGCTCCTCCACTTCCAAAATCAGGTGACATTCCTTTTTTTGCAGCTATGTGTGACTGTATACAGAAATTGCCCAGATGGCCCAATATAATCTTCTCATCTCAAGATCCTTAATTACCTTAAAAAGACCCCACTTTGCATCTTGTAACATAGCACAGGTTTCTCAGCCTAGGGTCTAGATACCCTTTTGAGGCTGCTTCTACCACAGGGACCATTATAGGGTTTGAAGGAAGCCTGATCTGACTTATCTTTTAAAATGATAAAAGGACCCCTTTAGTAGTGGGAGAAAGCACAGAGGCAGGCAGAACATAATAGCAGGAAGGCTTTTATAATGTTCCAGTTGAGAGATGATAGTGGCTCAGGTCAGGGTGATAGCAATGGAGATGATAAGAAATGGTCAAATTCTGAGTTTATTTGAAGTTAGAATTGATAACATCTAAAAAAGATTAGATGTGAAACATGAGAAAAAGCAGTCAAGAATGGTTCCAAAATTTGGGACTTGAATAACTAGAAAAATGAAGTTGCCTTTGACTTGGAAGGACAGAACTGCTGGTGGATCAGGTTCAAAGGAGATGACTGATCCAGGCATGGTAGCACATGCTTCTAATCCCAGCTACTCAGGAGACTAAAGCAGGAAGACTTGGAGTTCAAGGCCAGCCTGGGCTATTTAGTGAGACTTTGTCACAAATAACAAAAATACAGGAAAAAGAGAGATTTATAGTTTAGGACTAGTTCAAGATGCCAGTTAGATATTGCCATGTTGTGAATATTGGTTTCTTTCCAAACTTATGTTGAAGACTAATACTCAGTGTGATACTGCTAAAAGGTGGGGACTTTGGAGAAGTGATTAAGTAAAGTTTTCATCTTCATCAGTGGAATTACTTCCCTCAGAAAAGAGCTTGAAAGGAGCTGCCTTCCCCTCTTCAGCAAGGGAAGGACACAGCAACTGGGGCCTTCTACGATGCTCCCCCATAATCCAATTGCCATCCAAACTTTCAGAACTTTATTGGACCTTCCAACTTCCAGAACTGTGAGAAATAAATTTCTGTTATTTAGAAATTACCCAACCTAAATATTTTGCTATAGCAGCAGAAAGAACTGTAGAAATATACTAAGAAATCTAAGGAGAGATGTCAAATAGGCAGTTGCATATACTAGTCTGGAGTTCCAGAGTAAGGTCTGGGCTATAAATAAACAGTATCTAAAGCCAAGAGAAATGGTGAGATCATCAAAGAAATTAATTCAGAGATTCAAGGACTGAGCTCCACGACATTTCAATGCTAAAAGATTGCAAAGAAGAGGATTATTATGGTTTATGTTTAAATCATCTTTCTAAAATCTCAGATGTTCAAAGGATGACTTTTAGAAGGTGATTGGATCATGAGGACCCTAACTTCTAAAGTGGATTAACCATTGATAAAAATCATAATTTGATGGTACTACCGGGGGCTCCTAGAAACAGGAGTTAGGGACTAGTTGAACGAAGTGAATCTTGGTGGTATAAACTTGGAGACCACATCTGGATCCCAGTGCCTTTGTCACTGGATCTCCTCTCCCCTCTCCCTTCTCTTCTCCTCTTCTTCTTTTTTTTTATTTTGAAGAGAATAAAACCAAACAAAATAAAACAGATTAGAATCCTTCAAAACAAAGCAATGAACATGTACATGAGTTCAAAAAAGATAAAAGGAAATCAATAATGGCTACCATAATACCTCTTGTTATCTTCAAAATACCCGCCCATACCATCAGGCATAATAAAATCAAACAAAATAGTACAGAATAAAACCAATAAAAACAAAACAATGGAAGCAATACAGGACTTCAGAACAATAGTGTTTATCATAATGCCTCGGGTTATCTTCTAAGTAGTTATCTGTATCATCAGACATAATACAATCAAACAAATCAAAATAAAAGCAAATCACTCAAAACAAAACAATGAAAGCAATACAAGGCTTCAGAATAAGGTAATAGGAAATCAATAATGGCTACCATAATGTATTTTGTTATCTTTGAAATAGCTGTCCATGCCATCAAATATAATACAATTAGACAAACCAAAACGGAATAAAACCAAAGTAAACACAACAATGAAAACAATATGGATTCAATAGATTAAAAATGGCCACTGCCTTCCCTTTTAGACACTTCTTCCCCTTTCACTTTCACAATATGTATGGTGTATTTTGAAACCTACTAACGCTTTTAGTTCTTTATACTAGGGAGACAACACGATGTTCACCCATGTGACTCTGGATCATTTCATCCGTGAGCATGATCTTAAGTTGTATCCATTTACCTACAAGAGCCTTGAGGTTATCTTTCTTTATAGCTGAGTAGCTTTCCATTGTATAAAAATGCCATGTATTTCTTGTCCACTATGCAGCTAATGGGCAAGCTACCCCCACTTCTTTCTGGTTCCCCATCACATAGAGCATTGTTCTCTTTTTTGACTCTCAGTCCACAAACCCCCTTTGAGTCAAATGTGTTTCTTGTATAAAGCATATTGATGGATCCTATCTCCTGATCCACTCTGCCTGTGTTTCTTTTTATTGGTGAATTGATGCCATCTATGTTAATGGTTATGGCCAACATGCACTGCCTTGTCTTTGTCATGCTATTTTCCTGCCATAGGCTGCCTACTTTTCCTCTCCATTCAGTTGTCTGTGCCACTTGGTGATACCCCTCTGCCACTGTTTCTGGAACTGTGGTCTTTTGTATCTCTCTCTAGAATGCCTTTCAGTATTCTTTGTAAGGTTGGTTTGGTGGTTGTGAATTCCGTCAGTTGTTCTTTGTCACGGAAGTACCTTGTTTCTCCATTAATTTTGAAAGATAGTTTTGCAGGGTACATCAGTCTGGGTTGGAAGTTGTTTTCTTTCAGGACTTGAAATACTTCACTCCAAGCTCTTCTTGACTTGATGGCTTGCGTTGAGAAATCTGTTGTGATTCTGACGGGTTTTCTTTTATAGGTGATCTGTTTTTTCTCTAAGAGCTTTTAATATTCTGTTCTTGTGTTGAATTTCTGTGATCTTGATTATTACATATGTCTGGGTGTAGACTTATTTTGGTTATGGCTAGCTGAAGTTCTGTATGCTTCACTTATCTGAATGTCACTTCCTTTTCCCATGCTTGGGAAGTTTTCTGATATTATTTCTGCAAATAGACTTTTAATGTCATTTGTGTTGACCCCTGCTTTTTCACTCACACCTTTTATTCCTAAGTTATGTTTCCTTGGGTTGTCTTGCAGTCATTGAATTGTTACTTCCAGGTTTCCTGTTATTTTAAGAGATCTTTCCTTTTGTGATCATAAGCTGCAAACCTGTCTTCAAGGTTTGAAAGTCTATCTTCAGTTTCTTACAAGTGGTTTTGCCATCTTTCAATGGAGTTTTTAATTTTCTGGATATCTCTTTGAATCTCTTTCATGTATTCTAAGTCACTTTTTGTATTGTCCATTCAAGCTTTCCCTCATTTTCCTATGCTCCTCCATTTTTTATCTATATCTTCTTTAGAGATGCCTAGCAATCTTTTATTATGTTTCTCATTTCTTCTTTTACATGAGTTAGTATTTCTATTCTAATTTCTCTTATAGCCTCATCAAATTGTTTCTTTACTTCACTTGCCATCACTTGAGAAACTTCAGGTGTGCAACTCCCAATCTCTTCCATGTTTGTGTCTCCTGGACTTGCTCTGCTTGGATTGGAGTCCAGAGACTGCTTTTTTGCTTCTTTGTCTTGACATATTCCAGGGTTCTTCTGGACTAGTGGGTACTGGGGTCCCAGGCACTTCCCACATTGGCTACAATTTATCTGGAGTGAGACTGTTTGGTTCTTCTAGCCAGGGCTGACTATGGATATCTGATGGTGGCCATTGGATGCACTGGTGTGGGGCTGTCTGTTGCTTTTCCCAGCCTGTGTTGGCTCCCTGATGTCTGGTGGAGTGCACGTGGGGGTGGGGCTGGCCACCACATGTAGACCATGGCTAATCGCCAGCAGGGATCCTCCATTACCACCCCTGGAGTTTGTGCGGGGCCACTGCCTTCAGACCAAGATGGCTATCTGCAGGGAACCTCCATAATGGCTGCTAGAATGTGCATGGGGCCAGGGCTCAGTCCAACCAATTTCCACAGGTCTGTGCCCAGCTAGGAACTGCTGGAGGAAGCTGGGAGCAGTTCTGGTTCAGTGCTTATCCAACCCAACTCCAGAATGGTTCCCAGCCAATTGCTGTCTCCTGTGAGAGGACTGAGTCCTCTGCACTCACCACCAGCCAGCTCAGTCTTCCAGGTCTGTTACTCCCATCCACTGCCACTCTCCTCCAATGTTGCCTGTCTCTTCAGAGGCCTCCAGGGCTGCTGCTGGCACATCACCTTGATCATATGTCCCCACGTTCCAACAGCTCCTCTTGCACAGTGGGTCCAACTTTGGGCCTCTTCTCTTCTTAGCTGCCATGAGGTTTTCTGTTTGTTTGACCACACCATTCCTCATGGATATTCTGCCTCACCTCAAGCCTGCAGTAATGGGACCAGCCAACTACAGACTGAAACCATGAGCCACAATAAATCTTTCCCCCTAAAGGGGGTTTTGCTTAGGTATTTGATCCCAGTGATGGAAAGCTGACTAACACAAGGATAGATCAGAAGAGACTATGAGGAGATGTTTGTTGGGATCCAGGTGTTCAGGACAGCATGTGGTCCACGAAGTCTAGAGAAAAGAAATTAAGGTGCTCCAGATGCTCCAAACTCCTCATAGCCAGATGCAAGGTCCTGGTGGTGCCACATTACAGGGTGTGCTCTTCCTAGCTGCCTGGGTCCCAGAGAGTCTGACCCCTACCCAGTAAGGCAGAGGGTCTAGCAATGCACTCCAGGAGTGAGCCCTCACTAGCTGCACCAAGGGTCGAGCTCTGCCCAGCCCAATGTCTCAGTGCAATCCATCAGGGGAATGCCTGGCCAGCCTTGCAGGACCCAGAGGTACTGAGCCCAGGCCAGCCCAGAGCTCCAGAGCTGCTCATCAGGGAGTGGCCAGCATAGCTGCAGGGCCTTAGAGAACTTGAGCTCTGCCCATTAGAGCACAAGGCGCAAGCTCCATTGTTCAGGGGTGCGGCCACATGGCAGCTCCTAGAGGTTGCGAACCCTGCCCAACCAGGAGCAAGGTCCCAGCACTATATGCCTGGGACTCGCTTGGGCTTGCCCCATACTCCAGAGGCTCTGAACTCCTCACAGCCAGATGCAAGGTCCTGGTCGTGCCACACTTTGGGGTGTGCCCTGTCTAGCCACCTGGGTCCAGGAGATCCCGAACTCCACCCAGCCAGACTGAAGGTCCAGTGAGAGACCCCAGGGCTGCATCTCTGCTAGCCACCTTGGTTGTGGGGGTGCTGAATGCTATGCAGCCAGGTTCTAGGCCCCAGCAACAAGCTCCAGGGGTGTGCCCCTGCTAGCTACAGGGAGGATACAAACTTTGTCCAGCCCAGCATCCCAGAGCAACCCAACAAAGTACAACAGGGCAACATGCAGCCAGCATCACAAACCACAGAACACAAGGGTCCAGCACCATAATCTGGGGATGTTCCTAGCTAGCCACAGATATTGGAGGATTAAAGCTCTACCCAGCACAGTGTTCCAGTGCAATCCATCAGGAGGCTGCCTGCCCAGCTACACAGGTCCCAGAAGAAAATGACAAAATGAAAGAGCAAGAGCCCACTGAGAACAAACCCAAGAGACACTGAAATGGAAGACACTGGGAGTCACAAAACTGAACTTTCTGAAATGATAGCAAATAAAGTAAAGAAACAACTCCATGAAGCCATAGAGAAACTCAAATCAGAAATAATCTCTCAGTTAAAAAATGAAATGACAATCATTATGAAAAAAATGCTGTGTGTATCTAAAAAAGATCAAGATAAAAAAATAAAAGAACATAAGAAAATGATAGAAACTTTGAATGAACAAAATAAGACACAAATTATTGTAACCCCAAATACTGAGTAATCCAAGTACTATAATCCTTTTTCTAGTCTTCTTCATAATCCAAGAAATTATATTTATAATTCCATTGAGATGTTATTGGAATCCTAGCAAGTTAGTTCCAATCTACCACCTCCAATGCAACCCATGGTGAGAGTAAAGACCCTGGGACATATTCAAGATTAAGGGCAGCCAAGGGATCCTGAGTCCAATCCTCCTGAGGATATGCGAACAAAGGCCTTGATCCTAGGTCTCTCCCAAAATTTATTAACTAGTGAAGCAAGGGGGTGGCTTGAGGATGAGTGACAGTGAGGATGGTGGGAACTACGTGAGTAACTTAAACTGGCTGGCAAGGTAGTAAAAAAGGTATCTCAGCAAAATGCAGATGAAGATATGCAGGGGGATCAATTTGTACAACCCAATCAGGATAGCAACTAAATTGTTTTAGGAGGCTACTGCTTCAGTTTCTGATATGCAAACTTTATGCTCTGGGAACTCATAGCCTCTTTCTTGAGGTTCATTGCCAGTCAACATTCCTGGAGCTCACTGGCTCTGCCATTCCACTGTGCATTATATATTTTGCAAAGGTCACTATGGGAGGAAACAGGACACTGTCTGGTGGCTTTAAAGACGATATACCAGTACCTGCTTCTAATATGTAAGCTTTTATGCCCTGGGGACTCATAGCGTCTTTCTCAAGGCTCATACCCAGTTGACATTCCTGGAGCTCACTGGCTCTGTGATCCCGCTGTGCCTATATATTTTATAGAGATCACTATGGGAGGCAACAGGACACTGTCAGATGGCTTTAGAGATTACTTATCAGTACCTCAGCTAGCCTTATTTACAATGCTTAAAGCTAATTAAAGAGAGAAGAAAATACCATAGTCAGCTCTGCATACATCAACATAAGGAAATACGTCTCAGTATAATCAAAGTTGCAACAATTGTTCTGTGTTCAAGGAGACCCGCTCAAGTTGTCTCCCACAACAAATTGAATGCATGAAGCAAATTCAAAGGGAGATTCAGGAAATGAAAAATTCCATGGAAAGTTGTCAAAACCGCTTGAATGAAGCTGAAGATAGAATCTCAGATCTTGAAGACAGCATGGGAGCTTACAATTATGAAAGAAAAGATCTCTTAAAATTAAAAAGGGACCAGGAAACAGCAATTCAACAGCTGCAAAATGATGCCAAGAGAAATAACATACAATAAATAGGCATAAATGAAAAAGCAGGGGTCAATACTAATGACCTGAGAAGACTATTCACAGCAATAATAGCAGAAAAATTTCCAAACATGGGAAGAGAATCTGATATACAGGTAAGTGAAGCATACAGAAACCTAATTAACCATAACCAAAATAAATCTTCACCCAGACATATAATAATTAGGGTATCAGAAATACAGCACAAGAACAAAATACTAAAAGTTGTCAGAGAAAAGAAACAAATCACCTATGATGGAAAGCCTATCAGAATCATGGCAGACTTCTCAACACAAACCTTCAAGTCAAGAAGAGCATGGAGTGAAGTATCTCAAATTCTGAAAGAAAACAACTTTCAACCTAGATTGATGTATCTTGCAAAACTATCTTTAAAAATTGATTAAGAAATAAGATACTTCCATGACAAAGAACAGCTGAAGAAATTTATGGCCACCAAACCAACACTACAAAGAGTACTAAAAGACACTCTAGAGAGAGACAAAGATAGCTACAATCCTAAGAACAACAACAAAAGGAAATCACTAAACAGGGCAAACAATTAAACAGAAAATGTAGAAAATCAACAACAGAAAGATATCATGACAGGGACGAATCAGTACATATCAGTTATATCAATCAGTGTAAATGGTCTCAACTCACCAATAAAAAGAAACAGACTGGCAGAGTGGGTTAAGAATCAAAATCCAACAATATGCTGTGTACAAGAAACACATTTAACTCAAAAGGAAACTCACAGACTAAAAATCAAAGGATGAAAAACAATACTCCATGCAACAGGAACCCAGAAAAAAGCAGGGGTACTTATTATGTTTGCAGACAATGTGAACTTCAAACTGAAAATGATCAAAAGAGATAAAGAAGGTCACTACATACTTGTTAGGGGAAAACTTCAAGAGGAAGAGATTGCAATCATAAATATATATGCACCGAATATTGGAGCACCCAACTATGTAAAACAATTCTTAATAGACAGGAAAAATGAAATAAACAATAATACAGTTATAGCAGGGGACCTTAACACCCCACTGTCACAGAGAGACCCAGATCAATCAAACAAAAAATCAGCAAAGAAATAACAGAACTGAATCAAACTTGTGAACAAAGGGACCTAGTAGAAGTGTACCGAGTATTCTACCCATCAACATCAGAATACACATTCTTCTCAGCTGCACATGGGTCATTTTCTAAAATAGATCATATACTGATCTACAAAACATGCTTAAGTAAATGAAAGAAACTGAAATAATTCCATGCATATTATCTGACCATAGCGCAGTAAAATTGGAAATGAATAACAAAAACACCTCACAAGAACTCCATAAAAACATGGAAATTAAATAAAACTCTCCTAAATAACCAATGGGTCACAGAAGAAATTAAAGAAGAAATTAAACAGTATCTACAATTGAATGAAAATGCAAATACAAATTACTGGAACCTGTGGGACACAATGAAAGCAATCCTCAGAGGGAAATTTATAGCACTAAACTCCCACGTCAGAAAAATGGAAAGAACACACATAAACAACTGAATGATGCACCTCAAACTTCTAGAAAAAGAAGAGCAAGTCAAGCCCAAAACCCAAAGAAGGGAGGAAACTATCAAGATCAGAGCAGAAATTATTGCAATTGAAATTAAGAAAACAATATAAAGAATAAATGAATCGAAGAGCTGGTTCTTTGAAAGAGTAAATAAAATTGATAAACCCCTAGCCAACCTTATCAAAGAGAGTAAAGAAAAAACTCAGATTCAGGTAATAAGAAATGAAAAGGGAGAAATCACTACAGATCCTGTGGAAATACAGAAGATCATCAACACCTACTTCAAAAACCTTTACTCACATAGATTCGATAACACAGAAGAAATGGACAGATTCCTAGAAACCTATGAATTACCAAAGCTGAATCAAGAAGATGTAAAACTGCTGAATAATCCAATTTCAGCTAATGAAATTGAAAATGTAATTAGAACCTTACCAACAAAGAAAAGCCCAGGTCCTGATGAATTCACTACTGAATTCTACAAGAAATTTAGGGAAGACTTAATGCCAACACTCCTCAAACTCTTTGATGAAATTGAAAGGGAAGTAAGTCTCCCTAACTCATTCCTGGAAACAAGTATTACCCTAATACCAAAACAAGAGAAAGACCCAACCAAAAAAGAGAACTACAGGCCAATCTCCCTAATGAACATAGATGCAAAAATCCTCAATAAAATACTGGCAAATAGAATACAGCAAGTTATCAGAAAGATTATACAACATGATCAAGTGGGATTCATCCCAGGAAGGCAGGGATGGTTCAACATATGCAAATCAATAAATGTAATACACCATATCAACAGGGCCAAGGTCAAGAACCACATGATCATCTCAATAGATGCAGAAAAACCTTTTGACAAAATCCAACACCCATTCATGATCAAAACCCTACAGAAAATCAAAATAGATGGTCTCTACCTCAACCTGATAAAAGCCATGTATCATAAACCAACAGCCAACATCTTACTAAATGGAGAAAAACTGAAAACTTTCAACCTAAAATCAGGAACAAAACAAGGATATCCATTATCACCACTCCTATGCAATATAGTTCTGGAAATATTAGCCAGAACAATTAGACAAGAGAAAGAAATAAAGGGAATAAGGATAGGAAAGGAAGAAGCTAAATTAATATTTGCAGATGACATGGTACTCTACATAGAAGACACCCAAAAATCCATTGAAAGACTTCTAGATATAACCAAATTAAGTAATGTTGCTGGGTACAAAGTCAACACTCAAAAATCAATAGCATTCCTGTACACAAACAACAAAGTCACTGACAGAGAAATAAGGGAAACCACACCCTTCACTATAACACCCAAAAAAAATGAAATACTTAGGAATCAATCTAACAAAGGAAGTAAAAGATCTATACAGTGAAAATTACATTACTCTGAAAAAGGAAATTGAAGATTTCAGAAAATGGAAAGATATTCCATGTTCATGGATAGGAAGAACAAACATCATGAAAATAGCCATTATCCCAAAATTGTTATACAGATTTAATGCAATCCCAATCAAAATACCACTTGCCTACCTCACAGAGCTAGAGAAAGCATTCCTAAAATTCATCTGGAACCAGAAATGACCTAAAATAGCAAAGGCAATTCTGGGCAACAAAGGTAAGACAGGAGGCATCACAATCCCTGACTTGAAACTGTACTACAAAGCCACTGTGATAAAATCAGCATGGTACTGGAATCAAAACAGACCTGAAGATCAATGGAATAGATTAGAAGATACAGCCACAACTACAAACACACTTAGCCACCTCATCTTTGACAAAGGGGCCAAATATGTACATTGGAAAAAAGATAGCCTCTTTAACAAATGGTGCTGGAAAAACTGGCTTTCTATATGCTGTAAACTAAAACTAGATCCATGTCTATCACCAGGCACTAAACTAAAGTCAAAATGGATCAAAGATCTGTGTATTAAAACAGAGACACTAAACTTGCTGGAATATAAAGTAGGTAAAAATCTTGATGACATAAGAGTAAGCACAGAGTTCATGAACAAAAATCAAACTGCACAGGAAACACTTCCCAGAATCAACATCTGGGATCTTGTCTTACTAAAAGTTTTTGCATGTCAAAGGAAATCTCCAACAGAGTGAAAAGAAACCCACAAACTGGGAAAATATCTTAGCCAATTGTCCCTCAGACAATGGACTTCTATCTAAAACATATAAAGAATTAAAAGAAATCAGGCCTCTAAAATTCAATGACCCAATCCAAAAATGGGCATCTGAGATGAATACACACTTCTCAGACAAAGAAATACAAATGGCAAATAAATATATGAGAAAATGTTCAACATCAATGGTCATTCGGGAAATGCAAATTAAAACAACGCTGAGATTCCATCTCACTCCAGAATGAATGGCCAAGATTAAAAAATCAACCAATAACAAATGCTGGAGGGGCTGTGGGGAAAAAGGAACACTTCTCCACTGTTGGTGGGAGTGTACATTGGTGCAACCTCTGTGGAAGTCGGTGTGGAGATTCCTCAAGAAGCTAGGGTTAGACATCCTATTTGTCCCAGCTATCCCACTTCTGGGCAATTTCCCAGAAGAACTGAAAACATCATACCACAGTGATATTTGTGCACCCATGTTATAGCAATCCAATTTGTAATAGCCAGATTTTGGAAACAACCCAAGTGCCCATCAATCAAAGACTGGATAAAAAAGATGTGGTATTTTTATACAATGGAGTACTACTCAGCTATCAAGAAAGATTGCATTGAGATTTTATAAGCAAATGGACACGACTTGAGACCATACACTTAAGTGAGATAAATTAAACTCACATGTGTAAATACCATATTGTCTCCCTAGTGTAAGAAATTGAAACAGTATATATGATCCAAAATCTACAATAAATACTGTGTAAAGGTAAAAAACTGCTCAAAGAGCAAAAGTAATTGGGAAAGGGAAAAAGGAGGAAAGAAGGAAGGGAAAAGAAAAAAGACATAAATCTGTATATATGTATATGTAAGATAACTAAAATGATGATACTGCTGAATGTATCAGTTATTGAGAAAGATTGGTTAATATTCATATAATTAGATCAATTTTACACATCTATATCTGTTAATGTAAACAACTGTGTTGAAGGTAATGATATGCAATATTGCAACCATTGTCAAGTTCCTATCATCTTGTTTTGTAAACCTATAATGCTACTGTTGTGCATTTGCTGTTGTTGTTTGTCTCTTTTGCTTTTTGTCTTTCTTATATGTGTCTTTTTTTCTCTTAAATAAAAAAAAGAAAAGAAATCAAGAAGGTTGAATGACTAAACTGTGTCAAATGATACTGGGAGTTCAGGAAGATTGGGAAGGTGAAGAATGTGAATTATCTTTGGATTTAACCAAATGGAGGCTATCAGGGGTTCTTATAAGAAGTTTTTGTCAGAAGAATTAGGAGACATAGGAGGAGAGGAATTGAAGGCAATTGGTACCTGTACTCTTTGTTGCAAATGGGAACAAAGAAAATGGAATGGCAGTCAGTGGAGGAAAGTAGAGCCAAGAAAAAGATTTTTAATTTCTGGTAATTTTACTTTTTAGATGAGAAAAATAACTTCATGCTTGCATACTCATGGGAAAGACTCAGTCGAAAGAGAAAATTGATGATGTAGGAGAAAAGAAGATAAATTGCTTGAAGTGTGTCCTTGAAAAGACAAAAGAAAATAGATATTCATCTAAACTAATATATACAGAGGCAGAGTAAGTGGTACAGATACTGGTGGGAGGTAGATATGGCAGTGAGGAACTGTGGAAAATGTCTGATGGCTTCAGTTTTTTCCCAGAGAATTGGAAAAAAGATCATCTGTCTACAACAAGAATGGGGAAGGAGGTGTTAGGAGTTAGCAAGCTTTGTGAGCACATTAGAGACTATGTGAAGGTGGGCCTGGTCTTGCTCCTGGTGGATGTGGCTCTGCGTAGGTCTCTGTTACTGGATTTGCTATCTGGAGAAACCTAATATCACACCAAATGCTCCAGTCCCATGGAAAGCATGGTTTTAGTCCATTAAACTTAGAAGGGACTAATTTCTTAGAAGTCCTCTTTGCTTGAAGGTTTCAGATCTTTTCGAAATATGACTAACGCGAGTTTGAGGAATGAAGGGTACTGAGGCCCTGTAAAATAAAGGGCTGCCCCAGCCTCAGGAGCCCACGTGTGGTAGGGCAGTCAGGAAGCAGTGGAGAAAGGGAGTCAGCACATGCTGCATCCCTCCTAGGCAGGTGGCTCAGGCCAGGCCAGGAGTTGCTCACCCTCAAATGCCTTCCAAGTTAGCCTCTCAGGGCCTCCTGCAAAACTCCAGAAAGGAGAATGAAACGAAAGAATAGGGTGAACAGCTGGGGATACAAATAGCTGGGGTTATTTGGGGGCCAAGATAAATACTTGGAATCAGTTTCTCTGGTGGAAGGGGGTTAAAGAAGTGGCAGGGGACAGGGTAATGGCCATGAGTGAGTTACAAGGCTGCTCCAAGACCTTCTGATGATACGGCCTCAGGAGGAAATGAGACTATGCCAGACTCCCTCTTGCAACTTGGTTTTCAGAGGACAGCAGGTATAGTCAGCTACAGGCAGATACTCTGACAAGTGGCCTAGCCTCATGCAAGATGGCTAGGTCTAGTTGGAGTTTGTCTAATCCTTCCCAGCACCAAGAGGAACTGGGAGACTGAAACCTGTAGATTAAGCACTTCCAGCAGCTGTCATGTTGCTGACAGAGACAGATAAGGAAGGATGAGTGGTACGTGCTACGTGCAGCTCCAGTATTTCTCAACTTGACTGCATTCAGAGGGCTGGTGTTCAGAGTATTTAAAGTTATTTATTCAGAAGCATCAATCCTGCTTGGGAAGCCCAATCCATGTTTGCATACATATGTGAGGAGTCCAGAGAACAGAGGAGCACATGTGTAACAGCTCCCATCTGCCTTGGCCACACAGTGCCACACTTGGTGCTGGGCACATAGACCCTGGATGCATGCCTTCTTCCCCTGTAACTGTGAAAGGGTCTTGTGTCTTAGTGATCCAGGCAACTCTCTGACCAGTCAAAGGGCTGGGGTGTGTACCATTAACTCCTGCACCTCCCAAATAAGGAAGATACAGAATTCTTTAAGCGCACCTACAATGGAAATTAGAGCAATGTGATAGAGTAGGCCCCATTGGGTAGGGTGGTACCTATTACAGCACGAGTCAGGTAACCAGCTTTTGACCTTGGAAGTCATGGAATTTCTCTGATCTTGGTGTTATTTGACAAATAATTCAATCAGGTTAAGTCATGCTTTCTTTTTTTCCTTATTTAAAAGTATGGAACCCTTTTATTGAATGAATAGAATTGCACTAGATTTAGACTTTTACTCAACTTTGTTCCTAACTTTTTAGGGCAAAATTAGTCACTTAATTCTTCATGCATTACGGTTTGGGGTTGGCAAACTCTTCTGGTAAGGATCCAGGTGCTTCTTTCAGGTTTTGTGGGCCATTTGGTCAAGGGTAAAAGTATCAATAGACAAAAGGAAAACAACAGGCACAACTATAACTGCTCCAATAAAACTGTATTTGTAAAAGCAAGTGCTGTAGGTAGTGAATAGCTTCTATCTTTTCCACTTCTGAACCTGCATGGGATTGCAACCTGCAAGGTTGAACAGAGTGGGGGAGGGGCTGAGACAAAGGGACTAGATCACTTCATTTTCCTGTGACTCCAATAAAAATTCTTCTTGTAACTCAGACTAAACAGAAGCTAAGAAATGAATAATACAAATTATCAGTGGTTTTTGTTTATAAAAAAAATTACTCCATACCCAGGACTGGAAAAGAGGGGTGAGACCAGTAATCCAAGACATTGTTGGCACAACTGATAAACCAATTGGCATGGGGACAAGAACAAGGTCGAATTGGATCCTGAAATCCTCAGGGTTCTCTCATTTTCCTCCACAACAGCAGAGACCACCAACTGCACCCAGAGAATATCTCTGCCTGCTTTGTACAATATTTGCTGCATTAATGATTTTCAAAAGTCCCATTTTCATGTTGTTAATTATGAGAATAGATTCTAATAAAATTCCCAGGTGTACAAAATTTTACAGTAAGAGGTAGTACATCCTGGGCTATCTGTCCAGTATTCTTTTTTTCTGAGTACCATTTCCTCCATCTCTAATAATTATTTGATATACGATAGGAACTCATAGAGGACCCAAAGCCCCCTTTCCCACCCCAGGACTTTTGTATGTGTGGTTTCCTGAGCCTGGATCCCTCTTCCTCTAGTACAACCTCTAATTATTTTCTGTTTATCCTTCAGATTTCAGTTTGCATATCACTGTCTAAGAAATACCTCCATTGCCCTCCAATCTAAATTAGTCTTCTGTTTTGTTCTCTTTAGTATCCTACCCTCCTGCTTCAACATACTTATCACAAGTATGTTGTGTTTTGGTCTAAAGCCTGCTCTTCTACAAGGATTTAGGGGGAGAGACGAGAATATTGATCTTTGTCCAACACTATATTTGCAGTATTTTGCACCTTGCAGTGAGTTAAGATCTAATTCATATTTGTTGAATGATGATCTATTCATTTCTGCTGTTGATAAAAAGAAAGGCTGGCATCTTTCCAGTAGGCTGGGGTTGGAGCACCTGCTCCACCTTACAGCCTGGACTAAAGTCTCACTGACGACATGCCACTACCCACAACACTATGAGAGAGACATTCTGGGCATGCACCACAGTCAGGAAGGGGAAAAGAGGCAGTGGGTGGAATGAGAGGTCAGCAGAGGTTCTGGTTGCAAATTTTAATTAATTAATCTTAGTTACTTTGTGATGACTGCATTGTCTAAAGCAAAGTGACTTCTTTTGGTATTTGTCTTTCTCAAACAGCAGATTTAAGATTGGTGGTAAAATTTAAGACAAGTTCATGCAAGTGGGTGAGCAAGAATCCTACTTGTAATTTATGAAACCAATGACCATAACCTAGAAGATTCTGAGTGGGCAGGAGCTGTCAATAACCTGGCATCAATCTCTTCATCCTTAAGTGCACAAATTGGGCTACATTCTTGAAGTTGGAAAATACAACAGATTATTTTCTGTCCTCTGTTAACAAGACGTTTGTTCTCAATCATAAGAGCTGAAAATGGCTAATAAATTTGGGGGGACATTTGGACAGCACAGTTATAGAACCACATGAATTGGCAGTAATTCTTTCTGACTCTGAAAACCTTTGGAAAATTTCCCTTCTATTATGCTTACATGGATCATTACTTGGCAAAGAAATTTCCCCTAATATTGATCTATGAACATAAAGAATTATGTGCTGGGATAAAAAGATATAAAAATAAAGTCAATTAACTTATTCTGAATAAAAGTAGGGCTTGGTTTTCATGAAAGTGAACTAACAAAAGCTACCATCAAAACTGGATGAGCTGAGGAAATGCAAGCTAAATTGATTTACCCTGAGTCAATGGTTTTTGAGCAAATGTTCCCCAGTTCTGAGCCTCCAGGATTTTCTTGAAATTGTTTACTGTTGAGAATTGATCACTGAATTCTCACTAAGAGCTGTAAGCTTGATTGCCACCATCATTGCAGTATCCTAGCACCTCATCTTCACATTTGTATTTCTTAGGTGAATAAAATTCCAGAAAACTGAGATTCTAAAACTTTGCAACCTTGATAAGGAAACAGACAAACATGAACCTACTAGCACTGGATGGTATTGAGTTCCCAAATTGCAAAAGCCATTAAAATAGATTCAAAGGGTGATGCTTAACCAATTATATTGACAAGTACTTTACCAAATTGTCATAAAAATTGAAGTCAAGAGAAATTTAGGAGCATACTATGTTTTTCAAACATACAAGAGTGAGAAAAATTAGGTCTATTCATAGACTAGTTCCTGACACATATCAGGTTCTCAAGAAATGGTTTTGAAATGAATCAATTAGCTTTACACATTTGTATAACCAGCAAGGTTGTTAAGTAGACATACACTATGTTCAATATTTTATTACATTTAAAAGGACAAAGTATTTTTATTTGTTTTGTATTATCTAGCTAATGATGTCTTCACCTCAGTTTGAATATGTATACTTGGCTGTGCCATTCCAAAGTACATTCTACCATTTTTCCCTTGGAAGATCATCTTCTGACCCTTTAATGATCTAATTAACTGAAGCTTGGCCAAGAGCTGGTGAAAACTCAACTTGGCCACATAAGAACAGTGCTTTGCTTAGCCAAGGCATCTAAATATTATTAAATATTATTTCTCTCTCTCTCCACCACCTCTTTGGTAGATGAATAGTGTTATGGTTTAGGTCTAAAATGTATTCCCAAAGTCTCATGTGTCTGGAAAGTGATTGGACCATGGGGGTGTGATAATCATCATGCATTCATCCATTAGTGAGTTCATGGCTGACTGCTGTTTGGAGGTGGATCTTGATGGGAAGTGGGTCACTGGGGTGAGACCTGGAAGGCTGTGTTCTCATTCTGTCATTCTCTCTCTCTGTCTGTCTCTCTCTCTCTCCTCTCTCTTCTTGCTCTCCTGGTTGCCATGGGGTGAGCAATGTTCCTTCACCATGACCTTCCATCATACCAGTCTGTCTCAGAGCCAGCCAACCATGGACTGATCCTCTTAAAACCATAAACCAGAATAAACCTCTTCTTCTTTAGGTTATCATATCAAGTATTTTGTCCCTGCAATAGGAAATTGACCAATACAGATGGATAGATGAATGGGTAGATAGATATGGACATGAAGATACAGATATATACTTAGGTTTTACTTCTTTTGTAAAGCACAATAAAAAGTGCTGAGTTTATTCTGCTCCATGCATGCATGAAGTGGAACCATCATCTCCTTTAACCAAGCTGCTCACTTTTATTAAATTGCCAGATCACTAACTTTCATTAGCCCAATGCAGCCTTTATTTGATTTTAACAGGAAATTCCCTATACAGGTAATGATTCTTGCTTTGAAAAGCTCTGGAGGTTACAGCAAAAAAGTTGCTCCAGGCAAAAGATATGGACAGAAATTATGAATGGTGCTGGCTCCCTTTTCATTTGCCCCATTGTTTACTCTCTAGAGAGGGGACAGACTGTAGGCTATTTGAGACAATGGAGTTTGGGGCCTTCCATCTTAGTTTATACTGGTTTTTCATCAATAAATGGACATCTATAGTTATTGCCACAGAAAGGTTGGCAAAAGAACATTAAAATTTAAAGTTAAAACCACTATGGCCTTTTAAAAGGTACTAGCTCATCTCATGTCCTCTTCTTCCTTATCAGCTATGCAACTACCATAGCAACCTGTCCCTTCCTTCCTATCTTAGGGCTTTTGCACATTCTGTTCCTTCTTATTTTTCAGGTTTCAAGTTATACTTCATTTCTTAAGAAATACTATCTTTGGTCCCTCCAATCTAAATCAGTGACCTCTTATTCTCTTCATGTCCTATTCTCCATCATTGCTCTTATCATAAATGTTTTATATTTATTTGTTATCATTTGGTTCTGTGTCTATCTTCTCAAGAGAATTTGCAGTAAGAAGATGAGGACTTTATCTATTATTTTATCTATTTTGTTTAACACTGTATCTCCAGCAACTCGCACCATGCATGAATTGGCATTTAATTCATATTTGTTGAACAAATGACCTATCTGTCACTGCTATTGACAAATGGAAAGACTGGCATCTTTCCAGTGACTGGGGTTGCAGTACTCTCTGCCCCATGCAGCCTGAGGTCTCTCTGACCACACACAGCACTGCTGTGGGAGAGACACTCTAGGCAGCTGCCAGCATAAGCAAGTGGAAAACAGATGGGGTGGGGTGGAATAAGAAGTTAGTAGAGTAGGAGGTCCTGGTTCTAAATTGTGAAAGGAAATCTTTGAAATTCCCAGCCAACCTAGCCTGGGCTTATGCGCTTTCATACAATGGATGTTTTGTTCCTCTTTAGAAAGTACAACCTACTTATTGATAAGTCCCAAACAAAGCGTACTCTAGTACTGAGCCCCATCTCTCAAGCTCTGGCCTGAGTTCACGATTAGTGGTTGCTTCCTCAGGCAGGCCACACCCAGACACTTGCCTAGACCAGGAGGGCCAAGTGTTGAGGTTAACAAGGCCAACCCACTGTACTAGTTTTCTATGCTGCTCTAACAAATTACCACAACTTCAGTAGTGTAAACACAAATCTAGTATGTTATAGTTCTGGAGATCAGAAGTCTGAAGTGGGTCTCACCAGGCCAAAGTCTGGATCTTGGCAGAGCTGTGCTCCTCTTGGAAAGCTTTGGGGGAAAACCTCTCTCCCTGCCTTTCCCTGTTTCCAGAGGGAGCCTGCACTCCTTGGCTCATGTCTGTTTCCTCAAAGCCAACAGTGTTCCAGCTCTGACCATTCCTCCATACTCACACATCCCTCATCTCTGTTCCCCTCTGCATTTTTAAAGACCTTTGTGATTATACTGTGCCCACCCACATATCTAGGGTAACCTCCCCCATCTCAGGGACTTTAAATTTATCTCATCTGAAAAACTCTTTTTGCTATATAAAGTAAAAATATTTACAGGTTCTGAGAATTATGACTCTGGGGATTGGGAACACCATTCTTTCTGTCATACACATGAATAGTCCCAGAATAAGTCTCAAAACAGAGGCAAAGAGGTCCTACCTGTACAAGTTTCTCTGCAAAGTTGGGGACTATAATAAGAAAGAAGTAAGGATTACAACACTGATGAATAAATAAAAAGAATAATAGAATCTCATGCCAGTGAAGCCCATCCTGAAGTATACTGGCCACAACAGTCAATAAAAGCCAGCTGTGAAAACATTTCAGGCCCTGAGAAAACTATGTTAAATAACAGACCACAATGACTTGATGTTTCTGATATTTGTTAATAAGAAATTCAGGGTACTCAGAAGTAAATTTCAAAGTCATTTGTGTCAGAAATTATTTCAGCTACAAATAACAGAATAATCATCTAACAGTGGAATAAGCATCCAATTATTCTCTGTAACAGAAAGTTCAGAGGCCAACAGTGACTCAGAAAGAGCAAGGACCTTAGCTCTACCTTTCTGCTCTTTCTCAGGAGGTCAGTAAAGTCTCCCTGCATGGAGGTAAGATGACAGCCATAATTTCAAGAAGCATGATCTCACAAAACATCTTCCCAAGCACAACAGAAGAGCATGAGGAGGAAGACCCTTTCTCCTTCTGCTGCTCCCTCTTCTATCAGAGAGGACATGTTCTCAAAGTAGCTTGTGAACTTTGCCTCAGATTTGTGGCCAGGCAGGTCACGTACACACACTGGAAAAAGGGGTGAGATTCTATGATTGGCTCAGTCCAACCAGGAGTCATCATTTGGAATGGGTACATTGCCCTCCAAGCAGAAGTGGATCCTGCTGAAAAAGAGAGGGGAAAATTGCTGCTGAGTATGGAGTAGGCAACTGGGTCTGTGATATAAACATTATTTACTTTTAAATGTGCTAATACATAAATAGGTAGATCTCCATTCCAAATGAGGCAAACTTTATGTTCAAATCTGAGAAGTTTCTCGTCAACTGGACCAGAGCCCTTTTGACCCTGAAAAAGACAAAGGTGGGGACAAAAAGAAAAGACAAAGGTATTAAACTTTGTATCCATGGGTACATTCCCATGTGATACTTTGTCCACTCATTACAAATTTTTTCTTGAGTATTCACAAATCACCTGCACTGGTACAATCCTTACGCTGTGACCACCCCTAGCACTGTGACCAGTACTAAGATTAAGACCTGTCCATCTCCTTGGGTGATTCCAGTGTGGGTGGTTAAGAGTTCCAACAGAACAAGAGCAAGGAAAAAAAATGCTTTTCATGATAGGAAGGCAATGTGGCTTTATCAAAGGGTCAGAGAAATTTGGAGGATGTGGTATCTAAAGAGACTTCCAGAAACAAATAAATTTAGATGAATGAAGCAGGAGATGGAGGCTAGGTTAGGGTTGGGAAGAGGATGAGGAAATGCTCCAATTTAAGGAACCATCTGTGCAAAGTCTTGGACATAAGAAAGCAAAGGAGAATTCTGAAAACAAATTAATTCAGTATGCAGGGGTAGTATGTGACTACTGCTTGAGAAGACAGCTAGACTGAGGTCAGATGATGAATTTAGCTCAATCTCAAAGGTAATGGAAGGTAACTGTTATGGTTTATACATTGTGTCAACTTGAGAAGTCTAGAAGCTTAATTAAGTAACTCAGGAATTCTACATCCTGGGGTGTAGAGAATAAGCAGTTACCTTCTAGAATATTGTTCATTGTGTCAATTTGAGAAGGTTAGAAGTTTAACTAAGTGATTCCTCAGGGGCCAGGGTCTCTAGTTTGTAAAATCCTCAGCTTGTGCAAGAGGAGGGCATGCAGGTGGTGTGAGTACTACTCCCACCCCAGGGGAGCAGCCTGCATACTATAAAACGTGAATGAGGAGGGACTGATTGCTGCTTCGGAGGAGGAGCTCCAGTCTTCACCTTCAGCTTGGACGTCGTCTCCTGGCTTCTGGCACAGATTGTTCAGCTTCGTCATAGGCTCTTCAGCCTTCATTGTAGACTCTTCAGCCTTACCGTCATAGATTCTTCAGTGTTCTGTCTTAGATCCATTGGCCTCCTGATGAGGACTTGAGGACACTGCAGTAAGCTCCAGTCCTTGGACTGGACACTTCACCCTCCAGCTTGCAGACACCCTCTGCACGCTCCCTTATTCAACTTTGTGACTGACCATTGTAAGCCAATCTTGTAATTTCTTATACAGTTGTGTATCTTGTGTTGTATCTGCCTCTCTAGTAATCCCTGACTGATACAGCGACATAATCAGATTTTCATGGTAAAAACCAGGATTGGAGCAGATTACTTTATGGGCCCCAGTGCTTACTGTTCCCTGCATCCATGCTCTTGCCTTGGTGGCATGGGTAGCTGGATGTGCTTCTCTATATCTTGACTTTGGGCCAGCCCATATGGCTTGTTTGGGTCGTTGGCGTGTGGGTAGAAGTGACCATGCACCATTCTAAGCTCAGGCTTAAGAGAATTTGTATGTTTCCATTTTCTGTCTTGCACTTCTGCCACTGCAATGAGAAGAACAACCTGTGACCAACCTATTGGGCCCAGGAGGAAGATGGCAAGCACATGGAAGGCAGCCACCCCAGCTGCTGCAGCCTGAAGCTCAGTTGGTCCAGCTGCTCTCAAAAACTCATAAGGGAGGAGTAAATGTTTTTGCTTGTAAGCCACTGAGTTATTGAAGTTCTGCAGGATGTAGCATTATTGTAGCTGTAGCTGAAAGAGAGCCATGCTAGAAGCAAAAGCATGTTTTAGGAGACAGTGTAGCTGAAAGAGAAATTCAAAAGATACCCAGAAAACAGAATTGTCAAGATACAGTAGCATGTAAAGGAGTTAGTTGAAAATGTCTATTCTTCTGTGTATGAAGAATACAAATGAAGTACAAGAGATAGGGAATACAAACAGGAGGTGATGAACTCAGTTATGTTGTATATGAGGCTTGCGAGGCATCTAAGTGGAGACTCCAACAGACGTGGGGCTAGAACTAAGGAGAAGGGTCACAGTTGGGTCATTGGTGAACACACTGGTGGACACTAAAACGGTGGGTCTGAACAGGGACACTCAGGGAAGACAACAAGGAGCTAGAAGAATGTGGTGGAGGAGAGAACTTTGGAGAGGCCAGTAGCCAAGGACCAAAAAAAGAAGAACATTTAAAGAGACCATGGGCAGCTGCCAAGGGCAGGAGGGAGACAAGAGCAGGAGGGAGAAAAGCCCAGGGAGAGTTGCCTCTGGCAGCAAAGAATGAGTGTCCCAAAACTGATACTGTAGTCAATTCTGAAAGAAGCTAATGAGAAAAGAGGCAAGGAATTTACAAGGAATCACAAAGAATTTACCTACTTTACAATTAAAAAAAAAAAAGCAAAAGAAAGAAATTGTTGCCGAAACGCTTTCACCAACTGTAGTAAGTGTGCTGGAAGAACTCTAGCTACAAGATCAGGTGCTGTGACTTACTGAGATGTCCAGAAAACAAGCAAAATTAAAATCTAAGGGCATTTGGAGTCACTGTCCTGTCTGGATCCCCAAGTGATGAGTGCTTTGGAACAGAATTCACCTTTCCTGTAGGACATCGAGGTGTCATCCAGACCACCCTACCCAGAAACCTGGGTCCCTGATGAACACATGAAGCCATGTCTGCCTGGTTCCTGGGCTGGCATCTCAGTTCTCTCATGCATTTCTCATTGATCCAGGTGAACTTCCTGAATGCTGGGGCAGCCTCTCTTCCATCCATCCTGGCTTCTGCCACTGAGATCTATGGTGGCTCCTGCTGTCAGCAGCAGAGTGGGCTCCTTGCCCTTGAGTTTGGAAGTCTATGCACCAGCTGTGGCTGAGGGACTAATACCCCTTCCAAGCTAGGCAAAGGGCAATGCTGGAGGAGAGGTGAATATGTGAGCTGTACAGGAACAGGCACAAGGCTTGGGCTGGTGATGCACAAACACAAACTGCCACCACACCCTGCACAGCACTAGCTGGGCTCTCCAACGATTACATTTATTTATTGCCTCGGCAACTGCTCAGTGTGAGGACCGCCAGACACTTGAAGTTTGTTTTCCTCTTGAATTGGAGCTGACATTTCCCCACAAATGGATTGCTTTGAAATCAAGAAATTGCAGCTCAGATAGTTCATAAATTTATTCCTGTTCCACCTTGTAGCATTTATTATAAAGTCTGATCAGCCAAAGAATATGGTCTCTCTGCTCTTCATTTCCTGTTTTATTGCAGTCACCTTTTAAGATAGGGTGGTGGGGCCAGCTCACAGGCAGCAGGTAGGGGTGTGGCAGAGCAGAGACAAGGGTCCTGTGCTCTCAGGAACTTTATGTGTTCTCCAGTCACCCATCCTCCTAGAGGAAGGGCTTGAGAAAAGATAGCAAGTGTCCTGGGACAAACTGGGGCATGGGGCTATGGTAAAGAAGCACAAGAAACCCAGCATCATGTCAGAGGCAAACACAGAATTAGAAAGGCATGACCATCCTCTACTGTCCCCAGCCCCAGCAGTTATCCTTGAGGACAGGTATGGAAAGGGACTTTGGTCTGAGTGAAAGGATCATAAACCCAGTAGTTCAGGAAAGGTAGTCCGGAACTTTTGAAGGTCACAAGTCATTGGTCCTTGGGTGTATATGTTGTGAGGGAAAGAGACTTATTGTTACGTCAACCATTTACCTACTAATGGCAAACTCTGGGTAAGGGACTGGGGACCCAAGAATGAATTGTTCCAGTCCTCCAGAGGTTCTGTCTTCACGGGTCATCAAGAGCCAGGACTGGATTCTCTGCATGCCTTGCAGAGAACTACCCAGAAGAAGTAGGGTCTGTGCTGGCTTCTGCTCAGACCCCTTGGGGTGAGAAACTTGTCTTCCACGTAGTTAGATCCAGATTCCTGAGACAGGAATAGAGATAAGAATTCAGGGCAGGAGCCCACTTCAAGAATGACAATTGTATGCTTGACAGTTTAGGAGGCTGGTTAAAAATTTCCTTTACTGTGACTGTGACTGTGGTGGCTAGAGTGGAATGTCAAACTGATTGACTTTGGGATTTGCCCTGAGGACTGGTAAACTGCACTTCTGAGGGTGGCTGGGTGGTTCTCGGATATGTGGCCTTGGGTACTCTAGCTGATCCTTCCTGCATTCCATTCTGGTGCCGTTGCCCTTCTCTACTTTCTGCCTGCCAAAAAACATAGCATTTTTGCTCTGCTATGTTTTTCTGCCATGATATTTCTGCCTTGGAATCGGCCAACCATGAACTGAATTTCCTGAAACCATGAGCTAAATTAAACCTCTCTTTCTTTAAATTGTAAGTGGCTGATCCTGTGTCACAATGATGAGAAATCTGACTAATTCAGTGAGCTGACAAATATGAAACATTGTGTTCATTTCTTTATTTGTGAAAAAGGGGTACAGATGCCTTACCTCATAAAGTTGCTGAGAAAACTGAATGAGAAAATTCATGTAAAATCTAAAGATGGCACTACATGCCAAGGATGCTCAGTAAGTGCCAGCTCTGATAATTTCTCTGTACCTGACTCTGTGTGTTTGTGTGTGTTTGCCTGCATGTACACACATGCGTGTGTGCCTTTCAGAGGAGACAAGAAAGATAAAGAATACCCAGAGCCCACACCTTTGTTCCTGGGGCCCCAGCCACACCGGATAGATGGTTGACCCAATCATAATCAGCCCAAAATTTAATAGACAACTTATTTTAAAGTAGAAAAAGACAGCAAAATTTTTCCCATTCTATCATCTGTCCTATATTTAAGGTTTAATACAAGCTGTAAGCCCCCTCCCCACAAATACACACTCAGGTTCTTGTGAAATAAACATCCAGGAACACCATCTACCTTTTATAAAAGGGAAAATGAAATCTCCAGTTGGTTACATGACTTGTCCTAAATCCCACATTGGAGATCATTGAAGAGTAGCAGCCTAAACTTTGAACTGCTGAACTACAGGCCCAGGCCTCCTAGTAAATCATCTGTGATCTACTTCCCGGCAAGATCCATCCCCCATGGTAGTGAGCTGGTCATACAAGGTGGAAGGAATTCATGGAGCAAACCATGTTTTGAAATAGAAAATGTTGCCTCAGGCATTTTCTTGAACACTTGATTTTAAAATCAAGGCTGGTTCTATCCATAATGGGCAAATATTATGCCATTGATTCTCTTAGGTTTCTGTGACAGCCAAGAACAGAAGCGAAAAGCAAGCTAGCTCCAAAGAGTCAGCAACAGGAGAGGGTGCGCTGGCACCTTTTTAGTGGCACGAGTGGGAATGCAACTTTGCATTGTAATCCTACTCATCTGTTCGTCCAAAGGAAAACTGTGACTTACAATTACAGAAAATCAGTAGCTGAAATTATTAATAATAGCAAAAGAAGCTGTTTGTGCAGCAAGTAATTTGTGGTAATGTTTTATAATGGATAGTCATTTCTATTACTTAAATACTAATTACTCCATGTACTAAGCAATGTATTGACTTTACTTATGATTTTATGGCAACCCTCCTAGCTTAAAATCGTTCCTTATTGTGTTCTTTAGGTAATTAGAATGCAGTTTACTTGTTCTATTTGTGGCTGTTTTTAGGACTGTGTCCTCTGGGAAAGCTGTTCATACAAAAGAGACTGGTCCTGGCAGCCTGATGCTTTTCTTACCAGTAGAATCCCTAGAATTCTTTTCTTACCAGTAGCATTCCCTTGGTAATTGGTCCACATGATCTTGTTCTTTGCCTCATTTACCCGTGTATAAAATGAGAAGTTCATACAATCTGTGTGTACCACTGCTCTTCGACAGCACTGACCTGCTAGGTTCCAATATTTTTGCAAACAAGTTTCTGGGCAAGTCCCTCCACCTAACCAGGGCTGCAGCCTCCTGCCCAAGGGCACCCTGAAAAGAATGAAAAGGGTTCATGGAGCTCTAAATTTGAATGAGTTAATGCAATCAGTGAGTGTGTTTCCTTGCAGGTGTACTGAAGGTTCTAATGGATGAAAATAGAAAACAAAACAAAATAAAAACAGAAAAAGAGTAGTGGACCAGAGGCACTGGAGAATTCATGACTGACAGACATGTGTTACCTGTTCCTGTGTAGTATTTCTGCATCTTCCTAAAGGCTGAGTTTCACTATTTGATTCCTTTTATCCTTTTAAAAATAGGCTGCATATAAAATAAAATCTATTGAATCTCAGATGAGGCACTAGGCGGGTGCTCTATGAGACATTCCAGATTATTCTTCAACTTAGGAGTATTTATATTGTATTTGTTGGACCTGTTAATTGTTTTTGGCTATGTCTCAGGAAGGCAAGACTGGGTTAGGGCTAAAAGTTTCTTATAAAATGTCAGCTCCAGGATGTAAATGTAGTGGATCACTTCTGCAGTCTTAGGACTGTGCAAGTCAGTGAGTTTTAGCAACTTTGAGAGATGAAGATCTTGGATTTGCATTTCATGTAACTGTTCCACTTCATGGCCTCATATCATAGTCCCAGTTCGATCCAGCTACCTTGCATATGCGTATTACTGGACTGAAGCTTGGTGCTGAATTCTTGTTGCCTGTGGACAAGAGATTTTCCTCCATCTTGGACCTATCAATACTGAGCAGCTCTTGACTTGCGGTTGAAAACTCAAGTCTTTTGACACAAGAAATCTCATCAACCTGGGTGAACTCTGACTTTTCAGAGGGTGCCCCCCAGCTCAGTGACTGTCCTATCATCCTTCTGAGCAGGTCTAATGTCAGACCCTAAACCTTCCTTCAAATGTATTCTCCTCGCTTTGAGTAAACTGTCATGAGTCTTGTCAGCACATCTTGAGATACCACCCATGTCCGGCACCTGCTGGGATGTTGCATACCTTTTGGAAAGTGTCAAAAAAGCACACATAGCTACATTTTAAATGAGAAAATTATTTGGCAGCAAAATGTCTATCTAAAAAATTGACTTTTCACTTTTCCTCTGCTGGAAGTCTTTTAGAAATAATATGGGCAAAACAACTAATTTTTGTTTTTCTACAAGAAATTAGTGAGGAGGGATATGCCTTAAGAATGGAAACATGCTATTAAGTTGAATAAATAATCATTATGGTGCAATTGCAAAATGGATAGACATGAAAAAAAGATAACCTAGATATAAACTTTGTTATTTATAATTGATCTATAAGAAAGGAGGAATTATAAATTCAAATACAGTTGGAAAAGTTTAGTATTTGAGGAAGAAAAGAATTAATTTAGATATTTCTCCCCAGTATTTAAAATATAATTTTCAAGAGAATGAAGTAGATAAGAGAGAAATATGTACAAAATAAAGCTTCAAATATCAAAAGGAATCATAGAAGGATTTTTAATCCAACATTTTCATGTCAAAAGAATATTTTCAACATAAAAACAAAGGGGGAAGATCAAATAGATTTCACTTATAAAAATTTCAAACATTTATATTAAAATCAATGTTTATATTCAAAGCCAAATGAACTATGAAAATGGTGATCAGGCAGAGATTCTGGAATGATGGTAATGAGGTTGGCATAGTTTTTAAGTCACCTATGATTTCCACATAAAAGCAGAGTAATTAGTGAAAAATTAAAAATCCACAGACATTTAAAACAAGGGTAAATGACAAAATCCCCATGAACCCTAGCAAGCAGGCAGGAATGAACCATCCATGGCTTCAAGATCACCAAGGCACCAGCAGATGTGAAGGAGGAGACAGAGGGAGAGGAGGAAGTGGGCAGCTTTGAGAATGGGCTGACCCCCAGACTGACACCTGGAAACATGGCAGGTCACCATGAGAACAGCAACTGAGCATAGCAAGGGTTTTACTCAATTGCTTTTGTCAGAGTTCTCCAGAGAAACAGGACCAATAAGATGGACACAGTCATCTCTCCATAGCTGCAAGTTCTGCTGCAGGTTCTGTCAGTTTAACTAACCATAGTTCAACAATATTCCATCTATATGAACACGACAGACTTTTTTTCTTGTCACCATTTTCTAAATAATACAGCTACTTATATAGTATTCCCATTGTATTGGGTGTAAATAGATAATCTACAAATGAGTAAAAATATACAGGAGGATGTAGGTTGTATGGGAACACTGCACTCTTTAATATAAAGCACTTGGGTATATGCAGATTTTGGTACAGAGACGGTGTCTGTAACTAGATCTTCACGGATACCAAGGGACAACTATATATTTAGGTAGGTAGTAAAAGACTTATTATCATTGGCTCATATAATTAAGGATGCTGATGTCTCATGCTATGTTATCTACAATCTGTAGATACATAGAGGATGACGGTATAACTCCCAGTACAAGGTTGAAGGGTAAGTCGAGAGTCCCAGAGTCCAAAGGCCTACAAACCATGAGCTGTGATATTGAAGGGCAGAAGAAAAAGGATGTCCCAGTTCGAGAAGAGAGAAAATCCGCCCAACCAGCACTTCTTGTCTTATTTGGGTGGACTTTCTACAGATTGGATAATGCCCAGCCACCTTGATGAGAGTAGAGCTTCATACTCAGTCTAAGTTATTCTGAGGCTATCAGGTATATAGGGTAGAATAAAAACAAATGGGTAATTATGGAGTATTTTATGTCTCCTGTGTCCTTGAGAACCAGGATTATTGGCATGGATGACAGGAGGCGCAATGTACCATGGATGAGGTTAAGTAAAAGCTTTGTAGTCCTGAAGTTGAATTGGAAGTGTCAGTATAAACTCACAAAAGATTTGCTTGTGTGTTTGGTTCTGCTAGAACGTAAGTTTTCAGAAAATCCACCACAATGTCCAAAATCACACATTAAAAACCCCTGAGTTTATGGTAGAAATGGGAATAAGGGTAAAACACTCAAGAGCTTCGTCAGTGACAAATGATGAAAGTGTAGAAATCTAACAAAAATAGTAGCATGCTCCCATCTGTGTTAAATGGTAAAGAAATGTGCACATATTACAATAAAAGGGCAGCTTGCCATGAAAAAGACTGGACGTTTTCTTGTGGCTGTGGGCTTTGGAGGGGTAAAGTGGGGGAAGCGGGCTCACCTAAAACTGGACAGAAAGTTGTCAGACCAGGTATGGATGGGTGCAGCTCACTATACTGGTAGGCACTGCCACTGAAAATCAGTTACATGATTTTTTAATATCCTCATATCCTGGGTCAGACATCACCTTCAGGATAGAAGCCCTTTGATGCATTTTGTTTGTTTGGTTGGTTATTTTTGTGGGGGGCACCGGGGATTGAACTCACAGCCTTGCGCCTGCCAGGGCAGGCGCTTAAGCCACTGAACCAAACTCCCAGCCCTAATTTTTTGAGGCAGGGTCGCACTATGTAGCTCAGGCTAGCCTTGCGCTCGCATTGTAGCCCAAGCTGGCCTCGAACTCATAACGCTCCTCCTACCTCAGCCTCCTGAGTGCTGGGATTAAAGGCGTGTGCCACCACGTGCAGCTGATGGATGCATTTTTAATAGATACTTGTTTCATCAAAATTGAAAATTTTATCTAATGTCTCATTAACTGTCTTCAGTTAACATCCATGTCACTACTGGAAATTCTTTAACTGCTTTCTCTACCACACTTGCCATTTCACCTGACAGCCAAAAACTCTGGAAATTGTAATGATGTTTGAAGTTACTAAATAATCACTCATAGTAGCATAAAGGAGCCACTTCTGCAGGATTTGGCAATTTCTGTTTAAAATCTTTGCATATATGGTGTCCTTTCTCTCTGATTTTGAGAAAGGTACTCCTGATTTCTTTGTGTTGTTTTATGTATTCTTACATGGCTTGATTTGGCTTGATGAAGTTTTCTGAATGCACCTAATATTTCTCTTGCGTAAAATCATTCATAGTGAAACACAAAATTTGTGTTATGCTCTACTTGTTCCCTAATATAACAAATGCATTTGAACAAATTAGAATTTCAAAATAAATACTAGAGCCTAATTGGTCATGTGTTGAATCTTCCCCCTCCTAGCTCTGTCCACCTGAAAGAACTAGAAACAGTGATTTAGCTCTATAGTATCCTACTGAGCCATACCCCCAGCCCCTAGTTGAAGACTTGAAATACTGTATTTTAGTAAAAGAAACCAGTACTTCATGGAGAAATGACTGGTTTCAGGACTGGGGTAGGAGATGAATCTGGAATAGGTCATTCCATATAGCAGGGAAGCTTTTGAAGATAACTAGGGTTAAGTTACAAGGATTCCGGAGCCAGGCATGTAGCTCCTGGTGCCAAAAAATGGGACTTTTGTACTTCCACAAGGAACGAAATTGTGTAAATGTGTTTAAATCTATCAAATATGTTTAAATCCATAGGTTTCTAGTGATGTTTGAAAATAACTAACTGGTCACTTCTGGAAAATGAAAAGCATGTATTCATTATCTTGAGAACTGATAAATAACAAGAAGCAAGTATTTGTTCTGTCTTTTCTTTGTGCAAGATACCACTGGGTAACCAAATCACAGATGAATGAAACCATCTCTTTATGGAAGTGTTCAACTCATAAAAAGAAATGATAGAATCAGAACATTACCATTTTTTCAGTCCCTGGTGAATTAATGGATCTAGGAATTGAACATCAACAGCTGCTAACATCACAAAAAGGGAGCCGTGCAGACATTATTTGCCTCCTGATGAAAAACACAACACCATCTATAATCTTGCCAAAGGGATCAAATTTAAGTCTAATCAAGCCTGTGGATCTAGCTACCAATTTGCAGGAAATACAGAGCTCAAAGGAATGTATTGAACTGCTCCTTAAATATGCAATCAGCAAAATCCAGACTGTGGGAAACTTTGACAGGTTAAAGGCTCCGGTTCCTAAATGGAAAATTTATAAGAATAAGTGGGTATCTAGGTGGAACACCTAGGTTAAAAAAAATTTTCAGACACAGTCAGTTTTTAAAAATTGGCGAGACTAAACTATAGTATCTTAGGATGCATGGTTTTTGGTAGAGCTTTAAAAACACAAGGGGAAAGAATTTTAAAAAACATGAGGAAGTGGTTGCTGTAAGAATCAGGATACTTACTAATTAAGGTAAACTAGAAGAAAATAAAGGAAACTTTATTTCTGTGCAACTCTGTGTGTGTGTGTGTATAGTTACGCCTACTCCATGCCTTTATAGCAGTGCTTTTTCTAATCTGCTTTATTTTACGATTATGCATCAGTTCACCACACTAGCCAAATTATGTCCCCTGCAGTGGCAACCTTTGGGCTGTATAGCCCATGAGGTGTCACCTGAATCAAATGGTTTGTTCTGGGCTCACCTTCTGCCATCTTCCTGTGGGTGGCAGCAGTTCCCTGGGTTGAGCTGAGCAGACATTTTATCCCCAGTTCCCCTCTGTAAAGTCAAGGGAAAACTCAGTGTCTGTTGTTGTTTTTTGCTTTGTTTTGTTTTGTTTTCGTCTATCCAGAAAAACAAAAACAAATGCTGGGCCTGCCAGAACTGTTTTCTTCACCATCCCTGCAAGAGCCCTGGAGTCCTATTTGGGTGTTTGATGACCAGCCAGTTAGATAAAGATTGTTAATCAGAGTAATGAAGGGTCCAGAGGAAAGGAAAAGAGGGCAGGGATGTGGCAGAAGCAGTAATGGAAGATGGAGAGGCCCACCCCTCCTGCTCTGTGCTGATGTTTTATTTAGACTATTTGCAAATGAGCCTGTGGAAGCAGCATTAACAATAAATGAGATGCATCAGGCTGAGGAGAGGATGGGGAAGGAGACTTGAGTTTTTTCCTTGCCAGACTGGTTTACCAGCTCCCTGCCTGGCCAGTCAAAGCAAGTCTTCTCAGGGGTCCTTACCCACTTGCCTACCTCCATGCAGGGCTTCGGAAGAGGTTCATACCCCATTTAGCAAATAATGTTAAGAAGCTCAGAGGTATTTCTGACAGACAACAGCCAACTTGGAAGGTGAATCCAACATAAAACCAGAAGGCTGGATACACTCATTCTCATTTCATCAAGTGATATTAGGTAATTATTACACCATGTTAAGACAATGAATCTTTTATTTATGCTTTCATATGAACCATGCATTTTTGCATACATTGTCAAACAGTTTTTATAATAACCCTCCAGGAATACAGTGATCAGTTTTATATAGGAACTGAACAAGGTTCTGTAGGACCTGAAAGTACTCATGTCCAAGAATGCATATTTCTGCATGCCTGTAATCCCAGCACTTAGGAGGCTGAGGCAGGAGGATCTTGGTGAATTCGAGGCCAACCTGCGCTACAAAGTGAGTTCAAGGCCAGTGTGAATTGCATGGTGAAACACTGTCTCAAAAAAAAAAAATTCCTCCAACAAAGAATTTATGTTTCCACAATTCCTTACTTTTGGAAATTTCCATATGTTTTAGTATTTCCTACCTACCAATTTACCCCGACTTGAGTTATTCCTTCCTCTCAACCAGTATGCACTGAGTGTCTCCATAAATCAAGGAATGAGCCAGGTGGAAAATAGGAAAAATCCCAGTGGCCCCAAATCCTATTATTTTATAGGCTATCAAGCTAACAATTTCCTCTCATATGAAATTTTATTCTATTATAATTAGTGGTTTCTCTTCAAAAATGACAATACTTGCCATTAAGTATGCACCAAGTACCAGGTACCATGGAAAGAAATTTATGCATGCTGTATGAAGCAAAATTTGGAATACTTATCTCTTAACCCCAGAGCCCACGTTCTGAAACATATGGTGCAACCCAGGGGAAAGCCTTCGTGAAACCTGACTCCCAGCAGACAGACTCTTCATTCAGCTGACCTGGAGGTGAGATTCTGCCAGCATAGCTCTTCCCGTTTCTTCACATCCATCGGCATCCTGGGTGAGAGACTCTCCAGCAGAGGGGGATAAATGAAGACCAGGTTTCCCCCTGAAGCTTAGACAAAATTCTCCTCTAGCATATACACATTGGATTTTGATTTCTACTGGCCAGGCCAATGAGACCTGGGAAAACTTAGAGGGATATGCCCCGGTACCTGCCAATTTCTGAGGTCTCCTGACATATTCCTGACATCCCAGCATCATAGTTGAGATCTTAAATGGTCCTCAAAACCTCATGTTTTTGGAAGGTGACTGGGTCATGGAGGCCACTATAGCTGACTTGCTGTTAGGATGTGGGGCCTTGTTACAGGCAGGGCCCTAGGGGGTGTGATCTGGAAGGGTGCATCTCCCTGCAGCTCCTCTCTTCTTCCTCTGATCCCTGTCTGCCATGACGTGAGCAGCTTTTCCTCTGCTAGACCCCTCTGCCATGCTGTTCTGCCTTGGAGCTGGCCACCTGTGGAGTAAACTGTGAGCCCAAAGAAACCTCTCTACCTTGAAGTTGTGGGTGTCGGGTATTGCATTATGTCTCACAGCCTTGCTTCTCAGTAGCTGGTCCTCACTGGAGCAGCTGCATCCCCCTTGCCTAGGAAGTACTTAATAATGTGCAACCTACTCCATCAGAATCTGTGCTCTAACAAGATCTCTGGGGCAGTTGAATACACATTGAAGTATTATGTAGGAGACACTGAGCTAGAGGAGGTGGGGGAGGGAGCATAACATAGCTCTGTGGTTCTCAAACTGTGGTCCTCAGAGACAGCAGCATCAATGTCACAAGAGAATTGGTTGGGAAGGCACAGTTTGGGGCCCCACTCCAGGCCAACTAAATCAGAATCTCCTGGAGGAGGGGGACCTAACCATCTGCATTCGCTAAACCCTCCTGGTGACCTGAATCCTGCAAAGCTTGGGAACACAAGTGTAGGGGATTCTCTCTCCAAGCCCTGGCTTCCCTGCCCCTGACGTGGCACAGAGGTGGCAGACACTTGGGGGACTAGCAGGAAGTCCCGCGCTTGATCGCCTCCTTTCCATTTGATTGCGGATTAAAGCCTCTGAACAAAATCTCTCTTGCTTGTAATTTAACGCTTCATTTGCAATGCCAATAATTAATGGGAGGAGAGAAGTCCCAGGAGGCCAGCAGCTTTTAAGTGCTGTATTGTGTCTGGTCAGAAGCATAGCTAGGAATGTAAAGCTAAGCTCCTCAGTTTATTATCCCAAAAATCAAGAAGGCCATGGAGCCATGAGAAAGAAGGGATCTGCCAGGTCACAGGTGCAGGTGAAGAGATTAGAATGGGGGAGAGGCCTACACAGAGGATATGGAGATATCCAGAAGCACAGCACAACTGCTTGTCAGAAACATTTTAATCCCCACCACCACCCCGCAGACTCTGATCAGTACCATGACTACCTCTTCTCTCCAGACTGGGGACCTTCATTTATTCACTCTATAGTATTATCATCAACGCTCACTGATTTGAAAAAAGAGCATGATACCATGTATTCATTCTTTCATTCACCTATTTATTCATCCATTCATTCAACAAGTCTTTATTGAGACTGTCCTACCTTCCAGGGACAATGCTAGCTACACCAAAATAGGTACTACTCCCTACCTCACAGAGTAGACATTTCAGTGAAAGACATGGAGATCTATCTCTCAAGTATATAATTACAAGCTTTGGCCACACTGGGAGAATGTGTAGTGGGAAACCTGGCCTACTCTCAGATCAAGGAAGGGACCTCTGAGGAAGGGAGTTGCTTCAGTTGGGGAGCTGGAGGATGCATAGGAGTTAATTAGACAAAGGCGAATTCTGGTAGTTTCAAGAACATTTCAGACAAAGGGAAAATACATGAGTGGGGACAGAGCATAGTAAATGTAAGGACCAAAATGAAGAACCAAGAAGAGACCCAGATCATGGTAGATGGAAGCATGGCATTAGATGGACAGGACCATGCAGTGCAGATTTACAAAGCTCTGGGTCTTTAATGTCTATATCCCTTGAGTAGCTTTCAAAGGTTTTCAGCAGAAGAGTATCATGGACAAGTTTACATGTTCTAGAGCTTACCCTGGCTGTGCCATAGGAAGGAAATATAGGTAGCTGGAATACTGCCAAGTTATTGAGCCATGACAGTGGTCCAGGGGACTCTCACCAAACCCTAGTGGTGAAGGTGGGGAGAAACATGAAGACTAGAGAGAGGTTAGATGAAATCACAACCTCTCCATATGAACCGGACATGAGTAAGAATGGAGGAAGATGATCGGCCTTGTGTTAGGTCACCAGTCAAGGACAGAAAACTGGGTGGGTGCTGGGCTGGAAAACAGGCAGTCTTTGCATCCAGAAAGGACATGTGATGAAAACCAGGACAATCTGTGAGGAAACAAGGTTCAGTGTTCAATTAACATAGGTGTCCAAACAACTCCCAGTAGTTTAGGTTATTTAACACATTGATTAGGGTCCTGACTTTCCAGCTGAAACACCTGGGCTTTGTTCCTTTTGCCTGCACTAGCAGAGGAAAGGAGAGGGGAAGGGAGCTGAGAGACCAGCTCACGTAGTCAAGAGCGTCTGGTGGAGAGATGAAAACTGAACGACCTCGCCTACTTAGAGTGTCAGGTTGGTGCCACTGGTTAACTTACAGAACAGCAGTCCTCTCCATGAAATGGAGGCCACTCAGAAACATAACTTACACCTCTGGCGACTTTCTACAACCATTCCTTAATGAATTAGTCAAACTATTATGGCATCCAAACTGGTTCCTATGATCCTTCCATCTATCTCCCTGTTGTATGCCTTTAAAGTTTGTAACTGAATTGGAGAATATTTTCAGCCTGGGTAAAGGGGTATTTGAGAAACCAACACTAGAGAATCTTAGAAAATGAAAACAGCTGGCAAGGTTTTGGGGGGTTCCTTGGTGGTGCTGGGGGCCACAGCCAGGGCCTCATGCACACTAAGCAAACGCTGTATCCTGAGCTCCACGTCCAGCCCCTCTGGCGGGGTTTTCCAGGCAGGTTTGCAATGTCTTCTTGAGGTGTCTCTTGGAAAGTGGGAGAACAGCAACCACTGCTGGGCTTGAGAATTTTGTTTGGAAAAGAGAGTCCAGAAACCACTAAAGTTTTGATTATCCACCTACTCTGCTTCAGGATTAAATTAGATTTAATTTTCTGTATTAGTCAGGGTTTGGGCAGAGATCAAAGACGGAGATAATGAACGGACTGTTTCTACGGGTTGAGCAAAGTGAAGGAGGCAGAAAAGGGGCAACGTCAAGCTATGGAGAAACATTGACACCCCGAGGGGTGAAACAGGGAGAGGAGACCATGACCGGTCATTCCTACACCAGGGAGCTGCCTTGACTCTCCATGTCAACCAGTGAGCAGGGAACCCACTGACTTACACAGCCTCTAGGCCCCTCCAGCCCCCCAGCCAGACAGCACCCGGACACACACAGCGAGGCCGCAGGAAGGTGCAGAGAGGTGGTGCTGGACAGACAGAGAAAACCCAGCTCATGAGCCCAGAGACTGGCTCAGATTTGCACATTTATGTGGATCAATATATTTATGCAGATCTATGGATTTCACTATCAGTGTTTTTCTGGTTTCGTGATACAGTTAATCCCACGTCGATCGTATTAAATAAACAGCAACAGAAGACAGATCTGCCAGCCTTGGTTGCTGGGTGAGGCGGGGGTGGGGTGGGGGGAGCTGTGCCACACACACTCTCTGAAGTCGGCTGTGCCTCTGGCCACTGGCCTCTTCTTTTCCCCCTCCACAAGGTGACCGGGTTTGAATTATTGATGAAATCAGAAGGATAAGTTTGGGGATTGCACATCTCCATCCTGCCTGTTGTTTGTCCAGTAAATAGCATTTCCCCTGTAAAACCGGAGCTTTCATCTCGGGGGTGCAGGCCTGACTGAAGCCAACATCCAAGCTTCCCTTGGAGGAAACGCTCTGTGATCCTGGCTCGCTTTGATCTGCTCTCTTCCGAGATGCAGTCAGGCACACGGAATCTGCCAGGACATTTTCCCCTTGGCCCGTTTTTTAATTTTTTCCCTTGCTACAGAGCACACTGGGAAATAGACTTTGCTTCTGGTCTTTTCCCCGGCTAAGATACGTGCTTCTTTCACTGCAATTTGATAATTTCTGAGCTGTTAAAACATTCCCTTTGGTGAGGCAAGGAACCCTCAGCGCCCCGGTGGAGGCAGATCCGCTCACATACTGCCCTCTGCTGGACAATGTTGGGACTGTTTACTCCTCCAGCAGGTCTTGGGCCAGTTTGGAGCAGTGAGGACCACAGGGCTACCTGGATTGGGGATATCCGTGAAGATTGGAGGTTCTTACCTAGCGTGCCTCTCTCACTGACAACCTAGATGTAAAAAAGTGGACTGTCATGTAAGACTTTTTCTTCATGATTTGGTATCAAGAAGATTTCTAAACAAGGCACAAAAAACAAAACACGTAAGAGACTGTAAAATCTGACATTGAAAGCAAAAACTCCTGTACAGTTGAAAACATCACCAAGGAAGTTAAAAGATAAAAGAAGAAACTACTTGCAGCAAAGGATCAGTATCTAGAATATACAAAGAACCTCCACAAATCAAAAAGAAAATGAAAAAAATCCAATAGAAAAATATTCTAAAGCTATAGGATAGTACTTCAAAGAAAACGAAACACGAATGTCCCATAAACGTACATCAAAAATAGTTCAGTTGGTGAATAGTAAATTGGAGACATCTTTTTTATCTGTTAAATTGGAAACATAAAAAGGCTGTGGGAAAAAGAATATTTCCACATTCTGTCAGCACGGTTGTAAACTGATGTGATCACTTTGCAGAGTAATTTGGCAGGATCCATTGAAGTGTAAAATGCCCACAGTGTATGGTGCATTGATTCTGCTCCTCCATATCGACCCTAGACAAACATTTATCCGTGAGGCCAGAGAGGCAGTTTTTGGGCATGTTTGTGGCAGCTCTGTTTGCAAAATTAAAAAAAAAAAAAAAACTTTTGTTAAATGGAGAAATAATTTAAATGATCATTCATATGGGGTTGTCTAAATGAACTATGGCTCACTCATACCACAATCATATATATCAGTATTTTGTTTTTGCAGAGCTAGGGATCAAACTCAGGCCCCAGGCAAACACTCTATCACTGAGTTATACCTCCTGTCCCATTTATAGCAGTTTTTTATATGTATTGATAAGGAAAGGTTTTCAAGATCTCATGTTGAGTGAACAAAAATCAAGGTACAGAATGAGAGCACATTAAAAACACACTTCTGTATATAATATAATAGATTTTTGTTCTACAGGATAGATAACACGGATCTTGAATGCATGCTAAAGTACATAGGGAATATCAGATGATAATGAGAGATACTTCTGGGACAGAGATAGGGATTGGAGATGATGGTTAGAAGGGGTTTCAGCATTATCTGTAATGTTTAATTTTTTAAATAAAGAGAATATATTAGTGTAATATATATGCAATTAAAATTAATAAAAGATACTACAAAGAAGAAAAACCTTCTTCATTCTTCCTAAAACACCTGAAATGACCAGGGGACCACTAAACTGAAACAAAATGGTGCTTTAGGTGATTTGTCAGGGGACCTGCTAAGCAGAAGGCACTGCAGTTGTCATGGAGATGACTGCCTTCAACACAAACCATCCTGGGCATCATCTGCCCACACACTGTCAGGTTTCTAGCCATTTACTATTCAATGTCTTACTTGTAAATCTTGGCTCACATACTCTATAGTAATAATATACATTTAAATGTAACATCTCATTTAAGCCTCCCCATTCAGTCCCCATCTATCTGAGTGTATTTAGATTTAGAGAGCTTGCTCAAAGTCAGTTAACTGATATGGAGTAGGGATTTTCCTAACCTAAGAAACCATATTTTCATCATTTAAACTTTATTACAACATCTTTGTAGTTTTGTTAGCTTCGAAATATCCACATACTTTCAGAAGTTTTCTTGCCCTGCATGCCATAGCCATTTGATACACTGATCTGAATCACAATGGCAGCTGGTTCATTCAGGGAGGAAAATCTACCTAGGATGAGATGTTATTCAAGTCCTAATACAATGAAGAAGCCCCAAAACTAAACACATTAAAGTACCAATTAAGATTAGGAATAATCCTTAACTAGATGGCCACTTCAAATACTGTGAAAATGAATTTTAGAAACAAAATTAATCAATAATAGCAAAGGTTAGCTGGATGTGGTGGTCCACACCTATAATCCTGGCACTGAGGAGGCTGAGGCAAGAGGATCACCATGAGTTCGAGGCCAGCCTGGACTACAAGGTGAATTCAAGGCTAGCCTGAACTACATACCAGAAAACCTCAAAAACCAAAAGCGAAAAAAAGAGGAAAGGTTAAAGTCCAACAATAATGTAAGCCTTACAAGATTCTCTAATAGCATGCAATTTGCTCCATTCTCCAGATTCTGCACATTTTTTCAGCAAAATGAAATGGATTCTAATAATGTAACCTTGCTCTCACCACTCACCCATTCCTGCCATGCAAAAGCACAAAGCCAAGTGACATCAGAGATTGCAAAGATCTGTCCCCAGCAGGGCCCTGCACCCTCTTCTTGCTACAGGAAATGGGTTTTCCAGGGATGATGTTTCTGGAACAGTGTATGAATAGATAGGGCAGCAGGTTTACAAATTAGAGCTGTGATTTCACACCTACCCTCCACACCTCAATTTGAAAAAAGGAATTAGTCTCCATTTGTCTTTTTACTTAAGAACAGGTGCATCTATGAATAATACATAGCTCAGCAGGTGACACATGAGTCCAAAGGCCCAGTAGTCTGAAAGCAAATGGGACTGAGTATGAAGACTTACAGTAGATTTTAAGTAGCATCACGTAAGCAAGGAAAAACCTGGGAGAGCTCAAAAACTGCTCTGCAAATAATAAGCACATCAAAGCCCCTGGCTATGTATACAAACACATCTCCTTGCAGATAATGGTAATTGAAAGTCACTAGGTTTCCATATGGGATGGGGGAAGATAAATCAATGAACGCAATCTAGAAAAGAGATTAAAACACTAGGGCTTTAATGAACAGTGCTTCAGGGCACATAATAAGGACATTTAAATCTTCCCTTCTGGCTCATAACTCCACATTCTTAAACCCAGCAGGTCCTGTCACCAGAGGAGCCATGGTCAGGACCATAGACATGAAATGGAGTGGTTTCTGCACAACTCCTGGGTCCAGTTTAGGATTTCACTGCCCAACATTTGTTCACCTTCACTCTGACTGTGTCTACCCATGGAGGCCAAGAAAATGTGCTTTTTCTCACTTGTTCAACTTGAGAAAATAATGAAGTGTCATATGGGTGGGTAACTGGCAGGGTCTCAGCTTAGAACTTCTTTGGGAAATGGAAGGAGATGTTGAAAAATGTGACTTTGTGCAGCCCCAAGAGCATAGGGATTAGGTCTTCCCAAGATCTGTGGTGTCCCCAGATAAAAAGAGACTCATGGGGCTCATTGAGACTACACATCTCTCCAGCAAGGAATACTGCTGTCCAAAGAAGACCTTGAGATCTCAACAACTTTACCACACATGCATGCATGTGCATGCGCACACATACACACACACACGTACACATACATACAAATGCATGTGCATACACAGGTGCACATGAAAATGTACATGCACACACAGTGTGTTTCGTATCAGCTCTGTTGAGCAAAAAGTTTTCACAGGTAAAGGATTTTGATTTTAGTTTTTTCCCCCCATTCCTCAAGGCTTATTGTCTGATGATAGGAAAAGATTTTGTTCCTTTTAACTATGTCTCATCTAAGAAATATACACCAACAAAATATTACTCTACTTCCTCTACCTGAGTAAAATGGCCCTCATTTAGGAGCAGAAGCTATTTGGAGATGTGGCATGAGGCAAATTAATAGGTGAACTGAAAACAGACAGGCACTTTAAAAGTCTTCCCACATTGCAGAATTGGAAATAGATGAACTTCTTTCCTATTATAGTAAGAATACCACAAGGCAAGATTTGTTTGCATGATAATAAATTGGCAAGTAAGCTGGACCTGGAAGATGGCTCTACCTTACTCTGCAGCCTGAGTCTGCTGAAGAGGAAGAAATCCAAGGGTTTCTTGGTGCAGAGTCCAAGGAAATCCAGGACAAGGACCTAGGCAGAACACCCCACCACGTCCATACCCCAGTAGCTTTGTCCTCATGACTCTCCTTGCAGATGATACCTCCTCCTGAGTCATGCCTGCCTGCAGCCAGGTAGGGTCTGGTTAGGTCAGCAGATAGTTTGCTCTCTATTCTGGCCTTTCTGGAACCATTCGTTGTAACCCAGATACCACAGAAGAGAAATAAAGAGTACAGACTGCCACCTGCAACCTAACTTTCAATTCTCACTCCACTTCTTGTAAACTGTGTGACCTTCAGACAAGCTGATAAACCACAGCGATACATTTACTGAAGAGAAAATGTATACCCTGTGTGTTGGTGGTCCCAACAAATAGGCTTGCAGCCTGGATGGAATAAAAAGGAAAAGAAGGAAGGCTTGCTGCTTCCTGCTTGCTATGCATGGACTGTTTCTCCTCTGTGATGCCCCTCTGCTATGCCATCCTGAATTGGAGCCTACTGACTTGGACACAAACTTACACCCCAACTGTGAGCTAAAATAAACCTTTCCTCCTTTAACTTGTTGGTTTGGGTATTTTGTCCCAGCAATAAGAAAGTAACTAAGATACTACCAAACTCATATATTAAAGCCCTAAACTCCCACACCAAATGTGACTGTCACTTTCCAATAATACCATGGCCTGGTTTGAAGTCCAAGCCATAGCAAGAAGACAAGGCAGAGAACCAGGAAAAAAGGATTGCTCTAACTGGGATTTTATAAAGGCAACACTGTAAGAGTATATGACTACAATAATTAGGGAAATGGTCTGGAAGAAGATATGCTTAAACTATGCCTTGAAGAGCAGTGTGGTGTAAAGAATGGTAGGCCAAAAATTACCCAGTCTTAGGTGTTCTGTTTCCCCAGCACAAAGCAGGTTGAGACAAGCAGGTCCTTAAAAGTGGAAGAAGAGGCAGGGAGCAAGTTAGAGAGATGCCCTGAGAGAATTCATCCCCCTGTTGCTGACTGGGAAGATGGACAGAGACTAGAACCCAAGGACTTAGGGTGCCTTCTAGAAGCTAAAAAAGGCAAGAAAATGGATATTCCTCAAGAGCCTGTGGGAAGAGCACAACTTGTCAACATCTTACTTTTTAGTCAGAGAGACACATGTCAGATTTCCAACCTGAACTGCAGGATGGTGAATTTCTACTGTTTAAGCTTATGTTTGTGGCAATTTGTTACAGCAGTATAGGAGACTATGATAGGTGGGGAGGATTTCCTCAAGCAAGATTAGGTAGCATTCCTGGGGTGGGACTCAGCCAAGGCAGGTCTCTTGCACACTACGACATGTCCAGATGTGGCTAGGGAAGGTGAATGGTAGAAAGCAGATGTTATCAGAGTAGCAGAGCCTTCTATTGCAGACACCCAGGTGGCACTTTATCCTGAGGCACTGCAAAGAAACTGAGGCCTGTATGATGTGTCTTTATTTGTTCCTGCTGCTGTGAGTCACTTTCTAGCACCTCTCTCCTGGCATTTCTCAAGGCCCTCCTGCACCCTGATTAGCACTGCTGGAGCATGCCACCCGGTCACGCAGAACTTTAACAGTGAGGGAAACAGTAGCAGGTGTCAGAGCTAAGAGAGGAAAAAAATCTCAGTCCCCACGGAGGGTGAAGATCATTTTATGCATTTCCATTTAAAGGGAGAAGTGAAAAGCATGAAATCACTGCCAACAAGGAGAATGCATTTAAACCAGAATAACCTTGACAGGAGCAGTCACTGCAGCTTCCAGGTCATGGCTCCCAATTCAGAACTTCAGAGAAGAAGCGAGGACGTGCACAGGGATCCTATCATATGAGACCTCTGTCCTCAGCCCCAGCCTCAATCACTCATGGTCAGCTTGACCTCTCCACTTGGAGTTGCCTCAGGCTCTCAGTTCTCTCTGACTCAATCTCAGTCTATCATTTTCTTCCAAAAATGCTCTTTTCACATAATGACTCCTACCCAAGCAAGAAATCCAGAGTGTTCCAAGCTGTTATCCCTTCTATGCATCCCTGCCCCACTGCACATTCACAGCTACTCAGCATTCTGACCCAATCTTGCCTCTGTGGCCTCCATCCTCACTGTCGAAGACCACCACCCAGCTCATAGCATTTCTGACATGGACCCTTGCAGTAGTCTTCTGGCTGAGCTACATTCCAGATCTGTCCATTTCAATCTCTATTTGCTCCCAGATATATTTTTCCTGTTAAAATACAAATGTGATAATGGAAATTCTCTACTTAAAATCTTTGAGTAGTTTTCCTTCACTATTGAGATAAATTTCAAACTCAGGCTGGTGAACAAATCATTCTAAGCCTCATCCTTACTCAGCTATCCAACTTTAGCTGTTCATCCACTTACCACACTGGCCCCGTTCTCAACTCTTTCTCTCAAGATTCCAGGATATTTCCCACACTCTTGGCTTTGAAAATTCCTCTTTGTCTTGTCTCTCTGGTGAACTCCTGCCATCCACATCCAGCCCATGCATCCCCTCTTTGGGCCTCTGTCAACTCCCTCGTATAACTGCTGTATCACCAAGAGTTGCACCAGCACAGTCACTTTGCTGTCTTCCATACTCGCTCCTGGAGAGCAGTAACCGTCTCCTGTTCATCCTTGAATCCTCAGGGCCCAAAACAGTGAGTGCCTGACATAAAGGCCTGAGTCACGACCCTTGAAATGTGTGGCACTGTGAATGGCCCCCATCCTGGGATGGAAAAAGCTGTGAAGCAGACTTCTGAATGGCTGGGGGGACTTGGTGAAATGAAGGCAGAACGATGTTTCTCCTCAGGGACTTGGAGCCCCACCTGGACAAGTCTTGGGCCTCCAGATCAAGGGGACAGAGTAAATGCCCGCATTGAAATCCATCAGAATACATATGAACTAAGTACATATGTTATCATTTTAATTGCATACATAATTTAGATCATTTTATCATATAAAGCATACGTATCTGTATCTATATCTATATCTATATCTATATCTATATACACATATATATATCCTTGTGGTGTCATGGGACAGAAGTTACTGCCTGCTCCTAGAACTAGAAATGCTGTTTTGTATTTCTTCTTCTTCTGGGAGAAGGCCATGGGCAGTGAGGATGGAGGTCACAGAGGCAAGATTGGGTCAGGATGCTGAGTAGCTGTGGATGTGCAGTGGGGTAGGGATGCATAGAAGGGAGAGTAGCTTGGGGCACTCTGGATTTCTTGCTTGGGTAGGAGTCATAATGTGAGGAGAGCAGATTTGCAAGAAAGATTACAGGCTGAGTTTGGGACAGGGCAAACTGAGAGCTTGAGGCAATTCTGAGTCTTCCTTTTCTCTTCCCACCTCCTGACAGGCCCAAGTCTACCTACCATTTCTATAGATTTGCCTATTCTGACAAATTTATTTCATATAGATGGAATCATACAACATGTGGCCTTTTGTATTTGGCTTCCTTCATTTATTATAGTGTTTTTGAGATTCATCTATGTCATGTTGCATGCCAGAACTTCATTCCCTTTTATGACTAATTAATACCGTATTGCAAGGATGCTTATTCATTCATCAGTTGCAGGACACTGAAGTGGTTTGTATATTTTGGTTATTGTAATTACTTGGCAGCCATAAATATTTGCCCATGTTTTTGTGTGGACACGTTTTCATTTCTCTTGGGCATACTCCTAGAATCAAAATTGCCAAGCCAAATGTTTATCACTTTTTTTTAGAAAACTCATTATTAAACACCCTTCATTTTTTAGCACAATTTTTTTTTTTTTTTTTTTTTTTTTTTTTTTTTTGCGGCAACTGGGGATCGAACTCACAGCCTCACGCCTGCCAGACAGGTGCTTAAGCCACTGAGCCAAACTCCCAATTGACACCCTTCATTTTTGAGGAAACATCCACTTTGAAAAAGGTACTATTGGGGCTCCAGACTTAGTAACTGAATTGCTATCGAATTGTCTAGGAGCTGGACTTACTGCAAAATAGTCTTTCATTACCTGGGATCTGAAGCTCCTTGTGCAAGGGTCTAGGAATACAACTAAGGTTGTATTCCTATCATCACCCAGCAGGGGAAATAATAAGATGAAAGGTACTATGATACAGTGCTGCAGAGCAAGGACATAGTGGGAGGAGTACATCAAAGGGCATTAGCAAGCCTTCACCAACTTGGACCTGAGGACTAAGTAGGTGATTTCTAGAGTTAGAAGACAGAGGGGTGTTGTATTAGATAGCTTCTCTGTTGCTTGGGAAAAAATGCCTGATACACATGACTTAAAGGGAGGACATGTTTATTTGGTTCATGGTTTCAGAGGATTCAGTCCATGGTTGGGTGGTTTTAAGGCAGAATCATCATGGTGAAAGGGTGTGACAGAGTAAATCTGCTTAGTTAATGGGGCAGAGCAGGGAAACAGTGCTAGAGAGAAAGTGGCTATGGTCACTATATAGATCCTGTGACAAAGACACATCCAAGACCTACCCAAACACCTCCAGAAGTGTGCTTTGCTAAACCCCTAGGTTGATACAATCAAACTTAACCATCACATTCTACCCCTTGTCAATTTGACACCCAAACACATATCTTTAAACCATACTTAATCTTTAAGTAGACACAATAAGTTCATAATGTTGCCTTACATGATACAACTATTCTGCCTATGACTAAAAACTGCAACAATTCCTTCCCTCAAGGTCTCAACAGTTCCATCATGCTCAAAAGTACCAGTCCAAGTCGATGATAGTCAAGGCAGACTCTTAGTTATGGGCCCCTGTAACAATCAAATAGCAAGTTACATAACCTCAAGGTACAATGGCACAAGGTAAACATTCCCATTTCAAATGGGAGGAATAGGGCAATGGAAAATAATGGGACTAAAGCAAGACAGAAACCCAGTAGGGCAAACATTAAGTCCTATAGCTCCATGTCTAGCCTCCAGGGCACATGACAGTGAGATGTGAGTTTCAAAGAGGTTGGGTGGCCCCATCTCTATAGTCTCATTGGTTTACAGCCTATATGGCCTTTCTCCTAGGTTGGCTGAACTTGTGGCCTGCTGCTTTCCTGGCAAACATTTCACATTCCTGGTATCTCCTTGTATTTCTATATCTAAAATACCTTTAACTTTATTCCCTCAGCTTTACACACTCCTATTGTAAGAGCACATGGCCGATCTTTCCAGGATTTCCTTTCAAACTGAGTGGAAGCTTCCATGGCCTCATAATTCTTGCATTCTGCATTCCTGAGAAATCATCACCACATGTATGACACTGAGGCCTTTTTTCCAGTGTGAGGAATAGCCAGGCCTCCTTGAACCATATCTGCAGCAATCGCAGGGTCTGAATAGGTGAATACAGTAAAATAAATCCCAATAGATCTTCTCCAATAGGGAATCTTAGGGGCTCTCTTCTCAAATGAAATGTTTACACTTTCTTGACCATGATCCTACAATGTGAAGTCTTTCTGATTCTTAAGATACTTTCAGACATCATTTCTGTCCTAGTTCAAAGTACTTAATGTCTTTTTAATCTCTTCTACAACCACACCTCCCTTTGTCCCAAACTTATATGTGTTTCTTTTGGGGTCAAATGTTATATTTTTCAAATACTTCTCCTCACTATAAATTTACCTAAAAACAGCCATAGTATTCACATTACAGCCTGGATGTTGGGCTGCCTTGAAATTTGCTCTGCTAGGTCAATTAGTCTGTAGCAATTAACTCAGCCTCTTGCAAAACATTAAGATTTGGGCAAAACATACATAATTCTTTTTGCTAGAGTGTAGCATACATGGCCTGTAAGCCAATCAGTAGTAGTAAAATCTTTTGATCCCAACTGAAACCTCCTGAGTTTGGCCTTTACTGTCTGCATTCCTATTAGCATTTTGGTCTTCTGAGTTCCAATCAGAATCACCCACCAATCTCTGCCTAAGATAACCAAGGCTTTCTCTGACCCGTTTACCCAAACATTTCTTTTTATCGACCAATTCCAGAGGCTTCTGAATCACAAAGATATAGTCACAGAAATGATCCTGTTGCTCTAGTATCAAGTTTTCATATTGCTCAGCTTTCATGTTGCTGAAAAACAACAACAACAACAACAAAAACTTGACACCTGCATGTAAAACTCTCAAAGGAGGAGAGTTTTATTTGGCTTACTGTTTAAAGGTATTCATTTCATTGTTAACTTCTTCCAAGGCAGAAACATTATTGGGAGAGGAATTCTGCGTAGCTCATGGGGACTGGAAGCAGAGCAAGGGAACAGTGCCTGAGAGGAAGGGACTGGGGACCAGGTATAGATTCCTTCATGGCCTACCTAGATAACACCCAGAAGTGTGCTTTACTAATACTCTAGGCAGATCACAAGGTACTCAAGCTGACAGTTAAAAATGTCTGTCATGGCTGTAAATTTTCAGGCTGCTGAAAACAGCATGTGCAAATGATGGAAGGATGCAATGAAAGGGTACCTCACATTCAGAGACCTAGACATTTTTATTATTGAAATTCAGTTTGAGGGAGGTAAGTGACAGGCTAAGCCAGCTGGACCAACACTCAGAACCAAACAGGAAGGCCCATGAGCCTGCCTCTGTCATGTGCAACATTCTGCCTGTTTTTATCTGTCACTCACCACCCTGGTCTTGGTTCTCAACTGAGTCTGTGCTTAATCTGCTGCTTTCAGACCTCCTGCCTGCCCAAACCTCTGCATATCACCTAACCCTAGCCTGGGCCTGATGAGCTTTTTGCCTCCTGGTGCCCGGTTCTTCTATGTCCATGGTGGCCCACCCACCATATCCCAGGGGATTTTCTACTCCTTTGGCTCCCACAGAAAGAAACCCTGATTTCTGAGCAGTAAAATGGCACCCTGGGATCTGTCGTGTGTTGTCTCCTTGTTACTTGCCAATGAGATCTAGACTAGCTTTTTTGTTCTCTCTGATTTGTGAGTGTAAGATAAGAGAAAGGCTTCACATGGGCATTTGCACCTGACAGACCTAGGGAGCAGGGCGTGCGATGAGCCTACAATTCTAACCAGCACTGACCCTGTGATGTGGTCAGCAGGAAGCACACCTTGGAGGATCATGACTGGAAGCTCAGAGATCAGCTCATTTCCACCTTTAATTATTCAGATTTTGACTCTGACTTTGCGATTGACTAATTGATTGTGGTTTCACAGGGCCTGCAGGAAAGACCCCCAATAGTAGGAATTAGTAATTTAAGGTCTTTGAAAAGTGAGTGACCTGAAATATAAAATGGTACAGCTGCCACAAGGGACAAAACCAGTGCTGGGATAGAAAGATCCAGCCATGGTGGAGAGTATACTTTAAGCCAGGGATCAGCAAACCATAGGCCACAGGCCTGACCCACCCCACCACTTGTTTTTGTTATGTCCCAGGTGCTAAGAATGGATTTTACATTTTTTGAAGGTTAAAAAAATCTAAAGAATAATAAGACTTTATAATACGTGAAAATTATGTCAAATTCAAATTCAGTGTTTATAAAATTTTTAATGTTTTCAATAAAAGTTTATACAAATTTGTTTTTTTTCCTCTTGCTATGTAGTTATGTACATAATATACTTCCTTTTTCTTCTCGGCCCCAAAAGCAATTGACTATGTAGCCCTTTACAGAAATATTTTACTAACCCCTTCTCCTAACAGCCTCACTTGCTTTAATCCTACCCGCCACTCAGCCCACCATTCCAACAATCCAGTGGTAAAGGAAACATTTTCAGCCACCTGTGATACCCCTCACCAACACTGAATTCAAGAGTCTATCTCCCGCATTTTACCCACCTCCACACATGTCAAATTTATACTCCTCTACCCGCCATCTGTAGGTTGTCAAAAACCTCCAGCAACCACAAAGCAACTCCAACTCACAAAAAGATTGACAACACTTACCGTGACTGATGATAAAGATCGATAGCGGCACTATGCGTCTCACACTAGACATTATGATAGACGTGTTAGACACGTTCCAAATGCTTGCAACCCTGTTAAAAGTTCTCACCAATGCTTCCCTTCACATACATGGCAGAAAAGAGACATTGGTTCTCTTCCTGCTTTTATTCTTTCCTATCTTCATCTAAGTAGAAAGCGTAACACATCAAAGCATACTACCTTACATGGAGAACATGGATCATGAACATGGAGTTGTTTTAAGTCAAGGTTTAACTCAGCTTTAACACTGTCAATACTTGGGGCTGGGTAATTCTTTGTTGTGAAGCTATCCGGTGCATCATAAGATGTTTCAGTATCGCTGGCCTCTAGTGCTAGATAGAAACAAATAACTCTCCTCTTCCACTGTGGTAACCAAAAATGTCTCCAAGCATTGCCAATTGTTCCCTGGCAGGGTATTGCAGGGAAGAATTGTCCCCAGTCAGGAATCAGTATTCTAAATATTTTATATATAAAGTCACAAATCCTTAGCAGAGTTAAGTAATGTAACTTCTCAAGGTCACACAGCTGGTTACTGACAGAGTAGGGTGGTGGAGAGAAATGTGAACCTATGTAGTTCGACTGCTGTATGCTCTTGATACTATCAAATTGAGTAAGACTCAGAAGCTCCTGAGCTGACTGTCACACAAAAAAACTGTAGGGATGCCCCCTCTGCCCTTGTAGAATAGACTCAAGCGTGAGGGTCTCTTTGACCATGGGGCACATCAGTAAGATAAAATTGGAATCACAGAAAGGGAAGGGCTAGAAGGAGGAAACAGAAACAAGGCCAGAAGCACAAAATTCTGGGTGTCCGTCTGAGGCTAACTCTGGGTGGCCTGGTAGAAAAGACAAGCCACATTTCATACCATTCTTTGGGTTATGGCATTCACAACTAGCTTGTAATAATTTGTTTCTTCCTTCCCTCCCTTTCTCCCTTTTCTCTCCCTGCTTTTTCTCTCTTCTTTTATTATTGGTAATGGGTTATATATCTGCCTTTCCAGAGGTTGTGAGGTATAGCATTAGAAATAAGAATATTAAAGTAAATGGAGTCTCAGAGCTTAATAAGGTAAAACATACACATATACACACGCACACATCACTACACTAAAGGGATCTACAAGGACAGCTGGGGTTTTGTTTCATTTCAGATTGCTGTTGACTGCAGATAACAGAAACCAGACCCAAAGTGAATTAACTACAGAGGAGATAATTATTCTCTTTCCTGGAAGAGTCAGATGTAAGCACCTCAGGATGGCTGAGCGGTTTTCTAATGCTACCAACATCCCAGCCTCCTTCTGTCTTTCTGCTCCTTCATCCTTGATACCCAGTTTTCATTCTCTGGTTTGCCAGAGGTTTCTGTGCTTTCAGGCATCACAACCAGTCAGGCAGGAAAAGGCCAGGAGAGAAAAATAAGGAAAGGTGAATAGCAACTGAATCTGTCACTGGGGTTTACATGTCTTTGGCCAGGGTGTCCTCCCTTGCTTGCCTTTGCTACAAGGGAGTCTGGGGAGGAGCTTGCTTTTAAACAGGCATGTTACCACTCTGAAAAACTATTGGGTTCAATTAATAAGGAGAAGGGGAGAATGGGTACTGGGGAGGCATCCAGCAGTGTCTGCCATCCAAAGGCGGCCCCCATTGCTGCGGGGAGCTCTACCCACAGGAGTGAGCAGAGTGGGCTGAGAGTATACGCTCTGGAGACAGACGGCTGTGTTGAATTCTGGCCCTTCCCCTTACTGTGACCTTGACCTTAAGCCAGTTGCTTTACCTCTCTGCATCTCAGTTTCCTTATCTATAAAAGTGAGGAAAAGCACAACACCGGATTTACAGTATTGTAGTAGATAAAATTAGGTATCACAGGTAAAATACTCAGAACAGTATCTGGTGCATACTAGGGTCTCAATAAATAGCTTTTGAGGACTGTTACTATTTACCAAGCATATATTGCATGCCAATCATTACAGTGAATGCATGGGGGAAATGGCTGTACTCCTAGAAGATATACACCCATGAGGGTCCCAAGCCCTACTGCCTGTTATTGGCCATTTCATCATAACTTTACTCCTTTTCATGATGGAGACTTCTAATCCTTTAGACTTTCTTTAAAGGAAATACCTGTAAGAAAGGTCTGCAAGACTTTTTGCAATGATCATAGCATTTGACACTGGGGCAGAGATTAGTAGAGTCAGCACCCCTGGATATTAAATACAAAGCCTCTGCCTCTTTACTTTTTAGTAGGTCTTGCCCTGGGTCCAGGCCAAGATTTTGAGTAAAGATTTAATCTAATTCCTACCCTTTCTTGCTAGATCTTCAAAGGGGCTCACCCATATCAGGTATTTAAAGAAATGTGTTAATGGTACTCTAGGGATAAAGCAGAGGCTGCTGCACACAGCACATTCAATAATCAAGTAGGTCAGGTTGAACTGACCTAGAAATTCAGGGGAGAGGAGCTTGGAGGGGTGATTGGGGCTCATAGAAGATCGGAAGGATTGTCTCCTGAGTAGGGCTTAACTAGGTCAGAGAACAATCAAATACAATGACCCAGACATGGACTGACTGAAAGTCAGGGATCCCAGGGAGCTGGCAGGGATGAAGGATTCAGTCCTGTGGCAGAAGAGAAAACAGACCAGGACCCCTCTGAGGGCCCCTCTCCACTGTGACACCAAACAAAAGGCTCCCCACAAAACTTGCTGTAAGTCCAGCTTAAATGAAATGATACCTTCTAGAAATGCTCTGGAAAATTGAAAGACTCTTAACCCCAAAGGATAAATTCCACTTCTAGGAATATTTCATATAGAGGTAATGTGCATAAGAATTTTGCCTTGTGGCACTATTTGTAATAGTGACAAATTTAGGATCAACCAAAGCACTCATTAGTAAGGGACTAGTTAATTTATGGAATACATATATTTAAAAACAAAGATATCCATCAGAATTTACTAACATAAAAAGATGCTTCTGAGATGTGGTTACATGAAAAAGAGAACAATACAACATTGTGTGTAAGAATTAAAATACTTATGTGAAAATAAAAATAGATACATGTATGTTAGAAAAATATTGGGGGTTGGGGATTTAGCTTAGCAGAATAAACAACTGCCTGGCAAGCATGAGTTTGTGGGTTGGATCCCTGGTACAAAAAAAAAAAAAAAAGAAAAGTATTGGCAGAAAAGCAAAAACATGGACAGAGACAAAGACCAAGATGTCTGAAAAATGTTTACCAAATTGTTAACACTGGCTTACATGTATATAAATTTCCAAAAGAGCTAAATTTTTCTCTGTTGGACTGGGAATTTATAGATAAGGAAGGGGACGAAGCTAGAATGTTCTATATGGTAGTGAATTAGAGTTGGAGACATAAGTAGCAACTCATGTCTAGTTTATGTAGAGATGGTTATATATATAAGTATTTATGTATCTCCATATACTTATGTGTTGATATGCACACATATATCTGCTCAATCAGTTGAGAGAACCTGGAAAAAACAACATTCTTATACCTAAAAGAGCATCTAGAACCCAGATCTGTCTTTTTCCTTTCCTTCTTTCCTTCCTTCCTTCCTTCTTTCCTTCCTTTCTTTCTTCCTTCCTTTTCTTTCCTCTGTCTTTCCAACTGTTTGACATTGTTATTTAAACTGATTCAGAACCTGTGACACAGTAATTTTATTCCTAAATATTTACCCAACAGGGATATACATATATATATATATACATATATATATATGAATATACACATAAGAATATTTATTTCAACAACATTTTTAATAACACATTGAAAACAACTCAAATGTTCATCAACAGTGGAATGGATAAATAAACTGTGGTATATTCATACAACAGTACACTATATGCAATTACAGTGAGTAAGTTAAAACCACACCACAGAAAGTTCAGATCTTTATTTCTAGAAGCAGGCTTCCTTTGGGGAAACAGTTGATTCCAAAACTGTGGCAAGAAATATACGAGTGGAGCATCCTGCATGCAGCAAGTAAGGAAACACAATTGTGTACTTCTTAGTGATGGATATGTTCTGAGAAGTGCATTAGGCAATTTCATCATTGTGTAAACAGAATAGAGTGTACTTATATAAACCTAGATGGTATAGATCAATCACTCAACATGGCATTTTGATGCAATTAAGAGACTGAAATGTCTGAAGCGCTTGGTAGCTAAACAGAGCATACTCTTTGGTATAGTTTGTATCTAGAGGGCCCCCACCCCACCAAAGCCTCATGTAGTCATAGAGCATTTTCAGAGATGGCTGAATCTAGAGTGTGTGAGGCTGGATTAAGGGCATGTGATTAGTAAATTAGTCTACTGACTGATATGGCATAGTCCTGGCTAGGATTAAGGGTGTGAGTGCTACACCCACCCTAGGCCAGTAGCCTGCATACAATATAAGGGACAGAAAGAGTTTTGCCTCAATCCCTTGTTGCTTTTCCTATCTTATGCTGCCATGAACTGTTGCTCTTCTGCCATATATTACCCTTCCCTGGAGCCAGCTGATTATGGTCTGAAATCTCTATATACTGTGAGCTCAATAAATGTTTCACCCTTAACTTTGGGTGTTGGGTGTTTTGTCTCAGCAATGAGAGAAAGGTGACTAAGACACTGTTTTACAGCAAATGTTTTTTATAAGTAGAAGAAATATAATTAAATAATAAAAAGTATCAAATTCTTAAACTGCAGTCATTTATTATCACTACCAAGTGTTATGGATGATATATAAATATTCTATACTTTGATAAGACTAGAAGCACAGTAGGTTTATTTACATCAGCATCACCACATATGCACACACACACGTAATGTGTTATACCACATTACAATGACTGCTCAATGATAGGAATTTTCCAGCTTCATTATAATCTTATGGGGCAACTGTAATGTATGTGATCTGTCATTGACTAAAATGTTATTATGTAATGCATGATGTAGTACAAAAAAAAAGTTCACATTGATGGGAACATTCCAAATAAGCCCAGGAACTAGCTGACAGAATTCTCAATGGCTAATTCTAGAACAATTTGAACAGTAAAATAAGGTCATATTGCATATAATCCAACAATAAGATAAACAACCATGAGTTTTTACTGATAAAAATAAGTGTTTGATTAAATTACTAAGTATTGGAGAGGGGAAAAGAGAAATTTCCCATGCAGAAAAATTCCAAATAATTTATGTATCCACTCTGCTTTCAAGGAGCAAATTGTCTACTCCTTAAGTGTGACTGTGCTTAATGCCTTCCTTCCAAAGAGTATAGTATGTAAATAAAGGTGAAGGGAAAAAGAAAGAAGCTCTACAGTGGAGAAATTTGACCAACATCTCAGTCTGGTAATCAAGATCAAGACTGATATCATAAATCACACTGTTATTCTGTAACCTTGATATGATGTGATGGAAATGATACTTTTCCCCTATGATTTCCTTCCTCAAAATCTAAAACCTCTGCCTAATTATGGAGAAAACATCACACAAATTCTAGTAGTGGAGCATCCTACAAAATACTTGCCCTGTACTTCTCAAAAAATGCCAGTCATAAAAAATAAGGGCAGGTTGACAAACTATCACAGCCAAGAGGAATGTAAGGTGACAGAATTTTAGTAACACTAGAAATAGTCTTCAAAAATGCAGTTTTTTTAATAAACAAAATAATCAAAGGGAACTTTTATATTAACTTATAACAATACAGAAATCAGTAAAAGTTTTAAAAATAAAGGCTTTCCTTTTTCCAATATTCTGGAACAAATTCTTACTTAGGGTTTAAGGTCAAAGCTCTTGGGGTTTCTCCAGGACACAGAAAGATATTCTTCAGTACACCAGAAGCAGATGCAGTCCTGATTGAGTGGAGAGCTGAAGGAAGCTTAAATTTGCTTTTCTGGATTCTTGTTGCTCTGTACATTTCAATCCATCTTGTGTGAGATGCAAGACTGAGTGGCTACAGATCCATTTGCAAAGTTTCCATCAGGCCCTAGTCCACCTCAGTGCTTCACCATTGTATGTCCAAAGAACAGTCTCCAGGGAGCTTTGCAGGCCTTGGAGTCTCCAGAAAGAGCTACACAGATAAGCCAAGTATCAGAATCAAATACTCTCAGGCTCCTGATTCACTGGGGATGGAGGGACACTTCACCATGAACACATCCAGTCTACAGATTGGTTTGCAAAATATCCTAAAGGTTTCTCTGGTCCTCACTTTTAATGAGAGAGAAGAATCTTCAGAGACAACACTTCTATGAATCCAGCTAGTGGGGGCAAACCGTGGCATTGTTTTATTTCATCTTATTGATTTTGTATGTATGCAGTTTGACTAAGTAGACTTATAACAAGCTATTTCCCCAGTGACTTGGGAAATACATTACAAAAGATAACTCCTCCAAATAGAGAAGTCCCTAAATTTAGCACTAGTATTTAGAAGCAACGTCAGAAAATAGTGTCTTTTAAGACTGAAAATGACAAAAATCAATGTCTCCCCCACCTCACCTCCAGCTATTGATCTCCCTTAAGTCACCCCTCCCTTAAAAATACTTGGCAAATATATTACAGATAAGACTGCACTTGCTCCCAAGTCCTGTCAAGGGTCCTGAGGGCATCTGTACTTCTACAACAGACTACTCAAATGGACTTTTTTTAAAATTTAAAACAAAAGGAAAGTAAGAAATCAAAACAAAACAATTTCACAACCAGCCAGTAAGACAGAAACAATCATCAGCACATTGCATATTGCTATATTCTCAGAAATTATTTAGGATAAAAAATATAGACATGAAACATTATCCAACAAATTATTAACACAAAACTTTTGCCTCAATGTATCAAGAGAAACCTGCTGTATGACTATTTTTTTGTTATGATTGCTATATTGTTTTCATCAAATGGACTTTAGCTTATTGAAATAAGCTACAGTTTTAAAAATCGAAACATGCTAATGATGAATGCAAATTAAAGCTCTGCATGGAGTTTAGAGACAGAAGGTGAATAGAGGAGGTCTGGTCAGGAGTTTAAAGTAGGTCTAACAGGAACCTGACCCATATATGCTTTCTAGTTGCTATAAAAGTGTCTTTTCCAGTGGAACTGGGACAACTCTTTCAGTTCTGTCAAAGCCAGTGCCATGGAACTAGGCAATCCTTTCTTTAAATGTGAAGTCACCAAAAAATTTGTAATCTACGGAGAAGATCCTGGGAGTAAGGTGATCCAGAGAGGTGGGCAGAGGTACCTGGTTACTGCAAGGTACTTCACTGTAGATGTCCTATATGAATGTGTTTACGAATCAGTATCTTATGAGTTTGGAAATGTTTCTCCTTAATGCAGAGCTAGGGCACACCTGCCTGCACTGGTACAAGTAAATTCTCAAGCACAAGGCTAGACACTCAGGTATGGGACTAACAGCTATTCCAAAAAAGCCTGCTTGGACAGTCAGCTAAACCCTTTAATGTTTTCTCACAGTAATTGTGGATCTTAGTTTTCTTGGTTTTAAAACTAACACTTTACAGTTAAAGTCCATCTATTTAACACAAGATGTTTCTTAGATTCATTTATGTTGCAGAACACAGTGAGTAAAGATGGATTGATCTGACTTAATCAGATCTTTCTCTAATGTGTCTGATTTTTCAAGTTCATACAGCAACAGGAGTGTTGGTATCTTTCTTAAATGTAATGAACTATTTGGTAGTGGCTACCTAGTATCTTTGTGTCAGTGAAAGAACTATGGTGTAAGCACTTTGGGACTTCAAAACCAAAAGCCTGAGCTCAAATCCTTTGTTCATGCTGCACAGAGAGACTCACAGGTCTGTTTGTACCAAAGTCATTTTTTGTAGCTTAAGAAAAGCCCTCCAGAACTTCCACCTGTAATAGAAAAAGCAACACTAGCTGGGGTGAATCTGTAATAATCACCTGGCTGCATAGAGAAGACCTCTGTTTCCTTTAAGAAGCTTTACCTACGAGTTAAAGAGAAGGTCATGCTCTCTAAAATATTTGTATGCAAGAAAGACTATCTTATTCCCTAAAATGTGCTCTTAAAAGAAGTTATTTGAGCTCCTCTGCCTTCCAAGACAACCATCATGTCTCTTCCCTCACTCTGTTCTCTACAGAAATTGCAAGGCTTCTGGCCACCCTCCCCAAGCCTCTTGGTTGCTGCAGGGCTGCTTCATAAACACGCACCCTGATATGTTTAAAAACATTTGCTGGTTGTAAAATGTCTTCTCTGAGTTCCGACATAAAAGAATATTAAAATCAATCTCGTGCTGTGAGGAGTTTCTGGAACAACAGTCCTGGAGGCAACAGCTGCTCTTTCTTATTGTTATATAGAAACTTTCTTGGTAGCACTGAGATGGGCCTTACAACCTTGCTGGAAGGAACCTACTAAAATCCATGAGCAGTGCCTGCTGAGCTCTGACCCTTATGTGATCCAGAAGAGCCCTGACAGGCACGAGCTAGCTCTGAGGATGGGGCTGGCAAAGTCCTCCTTCTGTGAGCCACACAAGAAGGGGGCTCTTCCAAGGCTCTGGACAATGTTCCTAGGTATCTAATGGCCCCAAGTGGTCCCACTGCCAGGCCGCACCCACTGCTGCTTCCCTCAGGCCTAGGCTCCCGTCGGAAGCATTGGGAAGACCTTGAGTCATGTGTTAGCACCTTACATAAAGGATGTGCGTGGGTTTTAACCTCTAAAGGAAGGAGATAGGGATTAATGCTGAAAGAACTCCAAAGGGGGAAAGAAGCAGACCTTGTTGACACAGAGCCTTGAATGACAGGACTCTGGTTTGCTAGGGAAACAGCAGCATCCCCGAAGGAAGGGAATGATGGGGGTTGGGGAGGGCGGGTGATTACTGCAGCTCGAACAACTCAACACCAAAAGCAAATGAAAGCATCCAGGGGAGAGTAGCATCAGTTCATGCTTCCCTACTCGATCCCAGAGCACACAATTATCATAGCTCACCTCTTGAGTGAGCACAAGACTTTTTTCCATACTATTTGCTCCTATCATGCTTGGAAGAACCAGTAAGTAAAACATTTTAATAGGCTATAGCAATAAAATTAATGTTTTATATACATCATAATATTTAATCCTCATAGTGAACCAATAAAGTGCTTTTATATCCATTTAGTATGTGAATAACTTGAAGATATTAAAGGATAAAGAAGTCATTTAAAAATATGCAAAGATCACACACCTGTAATCTCAGCACTCTGGGAGGCTGAAGCAGGAAAATCACAAGTTTGAGCCTGTCTGGGCAACTTAATGATTTTTAAGGAGACTTGGTCCCAAAATTAAATAAATAAATTAATTAATTAAATAAATAAAAAGGGCTGGGTATGTATCTCACTATGAAGGCCTTGGGTTGAATCCCCTAGCACTACAAAATAATAATAAAAAAAAGTAAAATTAGAAAAAACAGGCAGAAGTCAAGTGCCTGAGGTGGGATTTGAACCCACATGGGTCTAGTACTAAAGCACATGTTCCTAGCCAAGTTATCATCTCCCTACAATTTCTACTTCCCCCACCTTCTCAGAGTGGCTGTCAAGTCTCAGTCAAGTGACCTGTGTATGGGCCAAAGCCCCTGAAAAAAGCAACATCTGCCGCATACCTTGAGGTCTAGTGCCTGAATATTTTACAGGTGCTGTTTGCAAGATGAAACCTTCACTGGTCTAAATTTCCTCAATAGATGGCCATTTTAAAAACCAGAACGTTGAAGTTGCGTGTTCCTGAAGGAGACACTTAATCTCCATTTGTGTCTCCAGAATTCTGAATGTCATGGGGTCGCACTAATCCATTTTGATGAAGATCAGAGGGACTTGTTCAGAGAAATAATATGAAATATTTTAAGGATTTCCAGGAAAGTATGAAAATTAAAAGTATGCATTTATATTTCTCTGCACAGAAATGACACTAAAATTATAGTACAGAAATCTAAAACAGTGAGCCACATTGACAAAGATTCCTTCCAGAAGGGGAGACAACAGAAACCAAAATGACAGAAAGCAGAAAAACGAGTGATAAGCTCACTAGAGAAAATTAAAACTCACTAACTTGAGAAGGATGGCCGGTAAGAAGCAAGGTGGTTTGCGCCACATGGTCTATAAAAGGCTTGGGTTTGGAAGCCTGGGTGCCTCTGATGGCAAGTATGAGCAGTAGAGCTGAAAACAGCCTGATTTGTGGAAGTCTTTGTGAGAAGCA
>RJWM01008734.1:0-71415 GCA_004363535.1 Dasyprocta punctata
AAAAAAAAAGACATAGTTTTATATAAGGGTATCCGTAAGATAGTTTAAAAGTCTATACTACTAAATGCATTAACTGGTGAGAGAGAACAGTTGATATTCATAAGACCAGATCAATCCTACAGGTCTTTACCTGTCAATCTGAACAGCCCCCTTAAAGGTAACAATATGCAATGTTGCAACCACTGTAAAATTCCAGCCATCTACAGTACTAAACCTACTATTTTACAGTATCAGATATGTTGTTGTTGTTTGCTGATCTCTTTAGTTTTCTGTTTCTTTTATGTATGACCATACTTTTATGCTTTATTGGTTTCACTCCGAACTATTTCGCTTGGTTATATTAGATCTGATGTTATGGGTAGTTATTTCAATGATAACAAGAGGTATTCTAAGGGGAAAAGAAGGAAGGAAGAGAAAAGGAAAAAGACATAAATTTATAAGCATGCATAAATAAGACAGTTAAAAAAAAACCGTATTGCTAAATACAATAGCTATTGAAAAAGAAAAGTTAATATACCTGAATTGATGAATCTTACATGTCTATGTCTGTCAATATCCCCAACCCCTAGGAAGGTAACGATATGCAATATTGTAACTACGGTCAAACTTCAACCACCTCAGTGTGTAAACCTACAATGTTATTGTATCAGATCTGTTGTTGTTGTTTGTCTTTTTTTGACTTTTATTTCTAGCTTCTGTATCTATTTTCTCTTAAATAAAACAAAAAGAAAAAAATTTCGTATAGTTTTAAAAACTGTAATTAAGAATCCCGAAATTAATAGCATAAAAACAGAAGTATTACCCTTCAAGTAAAATATAAACCAGATATTTATAGTAACCATTATTACTGAATGTTGTGTACAGAATGGCAATAAGATAAAATGAGATATGCATACTCTATTGGTAAAAATTAAGGTTTTTTCTTTTGCATAAGACAGTCTATTTGAAAATCAGAAATAAGAAAGATTAAATAAGGTGGATGGTTAAAAAGTAAATATGCACAGAATAATAGCTTTTGTATATTAAAGCAATAACTAGTGAAAAAAATATAAATGGAAGAAAAAATCTTATTTCACTTATAATTAAAAATAAAAAATAACTAGAAATAATTTAATGTCCAGGACATACATAAACAATCTATAAAATACATTCTTAAATTTCAGATTTATGATCTGCCTGCATAGAGCATTCTCATAAAAATTTGTCACCAATTTAATCCATATATGTTATGCAGTGTGAATAAAACCTCAGTAAAACTTTTAAGACAGTATATGATTTTCAAGTGTTCCTGAAATAATAAACATTGGAGAATAACTGACAGTTTGTTTTCTATTTGTTGTTGTTGTTTTGGTGCTGAGGACCAAACCTAGGGTCTTTGCAAGTGCTTTGCCACTGAGCTCCATTCCCAACCTATGTAACTGAAAAGTTTTCAAGAATGTACAGTGCAGAGAGAATTGCCTGTTTTCATAGCCAAACATTCCTGAAGCAGCATCCCATAAGTACACATAGACAGACAACTGGAAGTGCACACATGGAGTTGAATTTAGATAAGGAAGAGGAGTTTCAAGTCTATGGGAATGGCCTTGGGATCCAACTAAGGAAGGACAAAGAACTTTATAAATTCTTTTGAGATAAATTTCAGACTATAAAGAAAATTTAAGCGTTTTTCTAGTTCAGATTTTAGAGTAAAATACAGTCTCTGTGATTTCAAAACATAATTTTTGAAAAGACATAGAAGATTAGCAAAACATGTACACATAAAATTAGGAAATAAGTATACACACATATAGACATTCATAGAGTCTGGGTGTACACAAACATTACTAACCCTCTGTCTTGGTTACTTTTCTCTCAAAGTACTTTGCTGAGACAAAATACCTGACAAAGAATTAAAGAAGGAAAAATTTATTCAGCTCACAGTTTGTGGAGGTTTCAGTCCATAATCTGCTGGCTGCAATGCAGCCTGGTACAACACAGGCGCAACACTTTCAGGTGGCAGAAGACAGCAAGAGCAACAAGAGCAAAAGGGAGGAAGAACGAGCCTCTTTTCCTCCTTATATTGTAAGCAGGCTACTGGCCCCTGGGTGTAGCACTCATGCCATCTCCATGCCCTGCTCTTGCACAGGCTCAGGATGTTTACAATGTGAGGCTCCTGGCCCCCTGCTGAGTCACTTAGTAAAACTTCTATACTTCTCAAGTTGACACAATGAACAATATCCTAGAGTGGTAAGGGAATATCCTCTACACCCTAGGATGTACAACTGCTGAGCTACTTAGTTAAACTTTGAAACTTCTCAAGTGAACACAATGAACAACATCCTAGAGTGGTAAGAGTACTTCCTTTACACTCTAAGATGAAGAACTGCTGCATTACTTAGTTAAGCTTCTAAACTTCTCAAGTTGACACAATGTATCAACCATTACACCCTCACACAGGGAAATAAAACTAATTTGGTTTTTAAAAACTTCTGTGTAGTGAATATAATAAATAAAACTAAAAATCAAAGGATAAACTGAGAAATATATATACATATTTCTAAATATTAGTTCCTTTGATAGATAAAGAACTCTTCTAAATTGTTGGGCACCTCCATTCATTCAGTCTTTACAGGGCACTTGCTCTTTAAACTTTTGAGACCTTTGTGAACAAACTTGTGCATCCCAGCCATCATAAAGTAAGGAATTTATTTTTGGGCAATTTATTTTTAAGGCATTTATTTTAAGGAATTTATTTTTGGGCAATTCATTTTTTAAAATGTAAACACTGATAAAGATGAAAAAACTGGACTCCATTAACCATCATAAAAAGTAGGTGAAAATATTTTAATTTTTCACTATTTAAATTAGTGGAGATTTTTAAAAACAGTCCCTCTTTCCCTGAAAATAAGACCTAAATAATCACCCTTGAAAACCAGACATAACTAGCCAACCTTCCTGGTAAGCGTTGCAACAGGTTCCAGGAAGAGAAAAGTCAGCGCCTACCTGAGCCTACTGGCGTGTGGGCTGAGAATCAACAACCCTCATGTAAGCAACCTGCTGGTTCGGAGGACTGGCTCAGTTGATAGCAACTAAGGTACATAAAGCAATTAAATGCTTGTATTGTTTGGTTGATTTTGCAGGCACGGGGCCAGCAGTCTGAGCATCTCTTGGGAGGATGACAGTATGCAATGTAGCAAATATGGGGGATTGCCTTCTATCTTGTCTTTGAAGCCCAATATTGTTCTCACTGTTTTGATTTATTCTGATTAATTGTTTTGCTTTATTCAATATTCTGTTTTGACTGGTTTTATTCTGTTTTGTTTTTGGTTTGATTTTGCTCTACCTGATGGAATGGACAACTACAGTGAAGATAACAAGATATACTATAGTAGCTATTGTTTTCCTAGTATCCTGCTTTGGAGTTCTGTGCCAATTCTACTGCTCTGTTTTGTTTGACTTTGTTCTGTTCTGTTTTGTTAGATTTTGCTATCTTTAAAATAAAATAAAATAAAACTAAAAAAAAAAAAAAAAAACAGAAAACCAGAGATAAAAAATGCCAGCCCCAAACAACCTGTCCTTGCCTCACTTGCCATCACTATTCTCTTGCTCTGTGGCTACTCTGTAAGACACATAAAGCAGGGATAGGCTGATTGGGGCTGGCATTTTTGATCTCTAGCTGTCAAGGCTGATTATTTTATTTTTGGGGACCCAGAAAATAAGACCTAATAAAATAAGCCTGTTGTTCTACTTAATGTTGTCAAGGGTATGGGAAATAGGGGCTCATACACTTCTGGGAAGGGTAGAAATCCACAGAGCTTTCTGGAAGGATATTTAGTCATCTAAAGAAGGTTGACTAGCAATTTCCCTTTTAGGAATTTATACCAAATAAACAGCTAATTATAAAACAATTGAGCTACAAGGATATTTATTGCAGATCTGTTTATAAGAGCAAAAAACACTGGAAGAAAATGTTCATTTGATATTCACACACAATGAATAACATAAAAATTACATTACAGAAAAGTATTAAGGTTAGAGAAATATTATTAAATAAAAATGCAGGTTGCAGTTTATGCTGACTGATTCAATTTTAAATGATAATATACACTACTTTAAACAACTAGAAAGATATTAAAATACTCATGAAATTTTTTTCATTTCTTTCTTGTGATTTATCCGATGGGGATTTTGTCATTGTAAAAGGGTTTTGCTCTCTTTGATGCTGATGTAGAGTAAAGCTGTGGGTGTGTCTTACAGATTTTATATTCCAAGGGGTCTTACTTAATTATCACAGACACAGTTCATGGGTTCTAAATCAATCGCCCTTCAACACTATGTTAATTCTCTCCGACCTGCAAAACAGCTGCCTGCCACAGGGAACAGAACTTAGTAAGGTTGGGATTATGTGAGGGGATTGGGTGAGTCATGGAAGACAGGATTTGATGCTACCATTATTTTGTTCATCATGGAGTTTTTGCATTAATTTTGATTTTTAAAAAAGTACATTAAACTATATTTCTTGAGTACTGTGTTTTTATGTAAATCCCTCCTTTACCCTCTTCGATGTCCTGCTCTCCACCAGCCTTCCACACCTACCATCTCCCTAGGTAGCCCCTCTACAGGTCTTGCTTTACCTCCCGTCTAGCAGGTGAAGGATCCTCCTGACAGCAGAGACCAGGCATGGGTGCTACGGGCATGGAGCAGCATGGCAGGGATCCCAGCCATTCATGGGGCATCCTTGGCTGGGCAGTGTGCAAAGCACTTTATCAGCATTATCTCATTGAATCTTCATAATAGACAGAGAGGCCAGATAGCAGAGAAGCTCATGCAGTCCCTATTATCATTCCTTCCTTTCGGGAACCATCTTTCCCCATTGCAGCTGGGTCTGTGGCCACCCAGGCTGTCTTGCATCCAGGCATGGCCATGGGGCAAAAGAAAGGAAGTAAGCACCCTCTACGCTTTGCAGGCTATGCCTGCATGGAGGAAAGCCATTCCTTTCTTCTCCCCTTGTCTGTTTCCTCTGTGTAGAATATGTGTGGGGACTGGAGAAGCAGTCTTCACATTAGAAGATGGTGGAGCAAGCAGTAGTGAAAGACTGTTCTTCCTGACATGGTTTCTCTGTCAGATCTGGATTGCTATGTGCACAGGAGAGGGAAAGAAAATTCTATTTTATTAAAAATTGTTATCTTAGGTTTTCAGCAACTCACACACGAATGACATCCAGATTCATTCTGTTGATATAGATTGCACCTTGTGGAAGGGGAAACTGACACACGAGCTTGCACAGATAGGCAGTGACAGATGAAAATCTGAAGCCAGAGTGTCTGACTCCAATGTACTACCTTTGAACCCTAGGTTGTTCAAATACTGTACTCCAGGGAGGTTTTCAAGCCCAGGACCTCACGCATGCTAGGCAAGTACTTGGAGCCCTTGATTCTGGGTGCTTAGTCCCATATTTTTCTCCAGAAAACATTCTGAATCCTTCTGTGGCTCCAACAGCTACTCTAGAGCATGATTTGGAGGATAGGACTCTCTTGCAAACATGTCTCAGTTGCTGCCCATACTTTGCTTCATCTTTAAACTACCCTGGGGCACCAGCACTGCCAAAGTGAACCCATTCTCAAGGATCACCCACTGTGTTGACCCAGGACAGAAGTGTTCTGCGTTTCCTATGTGAATGATGGGCAGGAGTGAGGGAGGTCTACTTCTCTACAGTGTTCCATCAGAAATCCCACCATTTTAAGAAGGTGCCTTGGAAACCCAGTCCCAGCCTGGAACAAGGTGTCACCCTGTGGCCCTTTGACCTTGGGTGCCTCTGCATTGTCAAAGTAACTCAGCACATTGTCATGTGTTTGTCCCCTTTGGCCAGGTCAATGCTAAAGGAAGTTCACCATGTTTCTTTAGTAACTGAGGTCTGATGGATCATCTGAATACATTTCAGACTTATAAGCATTCCCCCGGATCTACAGCAAAAAAAAACCTTTTACTATCCCCACCACCCCCACCAGTGACCAATGTCCCAGCATTAATGCATCTGATGGCACCAAGCCTTAGTGGCCTGGAGGAGGACAGTCGCCAAGCTGAGATTGAAATCTCATTCTTATTTACATTTTTACTTTTCCACAGCTTGCTTTCTTGCAGGCTTTTGCTCTAGTAGGCCACAGTGTTTCAGTGGACTGAATCTTGAATTACTTCACTTTTCTTCTGAGACTCTCAAAGAATTTGACAAACTCGCTTGAACGAAGCTACACATTTGTCTACAGTGCTGATGTTTCAAGTCCTAAAGAGGACTCATTGCTAGTGCTGTCAACCTGGCAGGCAATCCATACATTCTTCAGCGTAGGCTCTGCTGGTGGCTCCTGTGAAGAGCAATCGTTGTTGTTTTGCGATGACTCTGAATTTATCCAAGTTAGAACTGAATAGTTCTGGATTCCTACAATGAAATAGAAGTGTGAAATGCAAGCCCTCTTGCAAAATATATTATCATTTATGGGAGTCTAGTCATGGCATTAATAAAAAAGTTTTTCTGAATAAAACACATGGATAGGCTTTACCATAGTTGCAAAAATGGAATTATAGGTAATTGCTCTTTTTTATTGTGAATACTAGACCGTATTTACTGCCAAACAACTTTGACAGTTTCTGGGGCATAATGTGTAAGTGTATTGTTATTATTTTGAAGCACAACCTGTGATTGAGAGAATTGTGGAGGAATTAACATCAGACAATAGCAGTTTGATTCATTCATTCTGATTCTCACTTGTTGCCAGATAGTAAGATCCCACTGAGTTTTAGTTTGACAAATGCATAGGCTCAATGGTTTAGTTTAGGAGGAGCAACTCTACATGTAACTACTCTCCAGTGGACTCCAGGGCTCCTTGTGTGTCTTTCAAGAGTAAGAGACAGGAGGAGGACAAAGAGGCAAAAGCCAAGCTCTGTCTCCAGGGATAGAGTAGGAGCAAGGAGGCAGGAGTGGGAGTTGGCATTGTTCCTTTTGGGGCGGGCTGGGCTGGGTGGGTGTTGTATAGAACTGCCTAGAGTTCACTTCTCCATGTGGCTCTGAGTTAGGGTGGACCAAAGAGACACTGGCGGCAGAGACACAGCAGCCCTCCTGTCCAAAGGCAGTGCACTCGTTGCTGGTGATGGGTGAGCTCATCCTCTGGGACAGGGTAGCAGAAGAAACAGCAGAGCCCCAGGTCCTGCTGAGTCTCCAGCTCCAGCTTCCCTGCACCCTAGGAAAGGACACGTGCAGTTCTGGGCAAAGGGTACTGTCTTCTTCTCAGGACCACCCATGTCATCAAGGTTGGAGGTGCTGAGAAGCAGACACTGGTCATTTCTCCTTGTGGTTTTCAATCTGTCTTTCCTTGCTCCCACATCGTGGCCACCTTTTCCTTCCTATGCTGGCCCTGGGCCATCTGCAGAATTCTTCATCAGCCAGCACCATTGGGTAAGATCTGATCCTGTGCTGTTCAAATAGCAACCACTAATTCTGTGTGGCTGCCAAAATTAAAATGAGATGCTGTTGTCTCTCTGTATCAGAATCACTCCAAAATACTAATCTCCCCAGCAGCTTGAGTCCCTTCTAGAACTGTGTGATGTTTGTATGGAACCTGCATACATCCTCCTAGATCCTCTAAGTCATTCCTAAGGACTTACAATGTCTAACACAATGTCAAAATTCTGTAAATAGCCATTGTCCTGAGTTGTCTAGGGACAAATGACAAGAAAAAATTCTGTACAGATTCAGTAGACAATTTGTTCTCTGAATATTTTTGATATAGGGTTGGTTGAATCTGGGAACAAGGAACTCACAGATAGAAAAGGTTGGCTGGAAAATGCAAAATTCCGTTCCTCAGTTGTGCTAGCCATGCTTCATACATATGTTCATCCGGTGTTGTGGACAATGCAGATACAGAATGTTTCTGCCGTAACTGAGAGCTCCATAGAAAACAATGGTGTGAGCACTTAGTATTAATAAATTCCATATTTCATATTACTCGTAGGGATCCTGTTTCTGCAATCAAACCCTAGCAGATACATCTTCTGCCCCTAATCAAACCTGGATAGCTAGCAATGTTGCTTTGTTTATTATTATTTTCATTGTTAATTTGGATTTGAGTACCTTTCTAGAGTTCTTTTCACTATAGTTAGAAAGAGGAGAGTCCTTTGGGGGAGCAGGTTTTCTAGTAATAATTATCTCCATCTTTGTTTATCTGGAAATATTTTAATTTCTGCCTTAGTTTTGAAGGATGATTTTGCTAACTATAGAATTCTCAGTTGACAGGCTTTTTCTTCAAGGGCTCAGCTATGTTGCTCCACCAACTTCTGGTCATCATGGCTTGTGATGAGATATCAGCTGTTAGTGTCATTGAAGGGCCTATGGACATGAGTTACTTCTTTCATAGTTCTTTCAATGAAAGTCACTTTTCTCATTGTCTTTCAACACTTTGACTATGATGCATCTAGATTTGAATCTTTGAGTTTATCCTACTTGCAATTCACTGAGTTTCACAAATGTGTTGATTAATAATTTATCAAAATTGGGAAGATTTTAGTCATCATTTCTTCAAATGTTCTTGCTGTCCCTCCTCACTCTTCTCTCACTTTGGGTCTCTTTCATGAATATAGATTTACTTAGTGGCATCTCATAGGTTCTGAAACTGTGCATTGTTCTTTTTGTTCTTTACATTCCTTAGACTGGATAATCTCAATTGACCTGCCTCCCAATGTAGTGATTCTTGCTTCTGATTGTTCAGATATGTTTTTAAAACCCTCTAGTGAAAACTTCAATTCATTCACTGTACTTTTAAACTCTAGAATGTCTATCTAGTCTCTTTCTCTGTCTATCTCCCTCTCCTCCCACCCACATCCCCCTTTTGTATGGGGATTATACGTAGAACCTTTGCACTGAGCTACAACCCAGAACTTTTACACTCAAACAGGGTCTCATTAAGTTGTCTAGGTTGGTCTCAAACTTGTGCACCTCCTGCTTCAGACTCCCAGGAGTATAGGGATTATAGGCAAGCACCACTGCCCATTGCTATAATTTCTCTTTCCTGATATTTTCCACCGATAATACATTGTTATTGTCTTAGTTGCTTTTCTCTTGTTGCTGAGGCAAAATACCTGACACTTAAGATTAAAGGAGGAAAGCTTTATTCAGCTCACAGTTTGTAGAGGTTGCAGTCCATAATTGACTAGCTCCAAGGCAGGGTGGCTTGGCAGAGGGCATCCCAGAGGAGAAATAGTTCATGGCAGCAGAAGACAACAAAAGCAAAGGAAGGGGGAGACAAGTCTCTTTCTGTCCCTTATATTGTATTCAGGCTACTGGGATTAGGGGAGTAGCAATTCAATCAGTGGGCTGATTCAACAATCACCCATCCTTTACCCCAGTACTCTAATCCCAACACTGCACCATGAATCAATCACACACTCTGGATTCAGCCACCTTTATAAAAAACCCATCTAAAACTGCATGAGGCTTTTGGGGGACATCTAGACACAAACCATAACAGTTCTCATACCTTTCTTTAGTTTTTTAGATGTATTTTCCTTCAGTTCTTTGAATATATTTAAATTAGCTTATTTAAAATATTTGGTAAGTCCAATATCTGGGCTTCCTTCTGGGTTGCTTCTTGCTGCTAATGTACCTCCTATGTTTGAGCTGTTCCTTCTTGTTTACATGACACAGATTTTTAGTTTTATTGGCATTGAAAATTTGACTTTTTAAACAACATAGTGTGACAATACTGGAAATAAGATTCCCCTGGTTCCCCAGGGCTTAGTTTTTTTACTGGTCTTTATTACTATTGCTTGGCTAGTGACTTTCCTGAATTACTTCTATAGTTTCTTTTTTTTTAAATTTTATTTTAAAGAGAACAAAACAAAACAGAACAGAAGAAAGCAGATCAGGACAAAACAATGCAAGAAACACAGGACTTCAAAACAAGTGAACAGAAAATCAATAGTGGCTACTATAACATCTCTTGTCCTCCTCGAAATAGTTGCCCATATCTTCACACACGATGAATTCAAACAAAACACAGTCGCATAAAACCAACAAAAGCAAAAGAATGAAAGTATTACAAGTCTTCAAAACCCAACAATAGGAAAATCAACAATGGCAAAAGAGAAAGGAGAAAAGATATAAATTTTTATATATACACTTAAGATAGCTAAGAGGATTGTGTTACTAATACAATTAACATTCATAGGATTAGATGAATTTTGCAAGTCTAAATCTGGTAATCTAAGCAACTATAGTTTCTTTATTTTTTTTTATTTTAAAGAGGATAACACCAAGGAAAATAAAAAAGAATAAAACCAATCAAAATAAACCAGTATAAGTGATACAGGGCTTCAAAACCTTATGAAACCAACAATAGTCACCATAATGCCTTTTGTTGCCTTCAAGTAGCTGCAGATACCTTCAGACATAGTAAAAATTGAACAGAACAGAATAGAAGAAAAACAAAAAAACAAAACAATGAATGCAATAAGGGATTTCAAAACAAGCCTATAGTAAATCCAAAATGACTACCATAATATGTCTTGCTGTCTTTCAAATAGCTGCTCAAGCCATCAGACTTAGCATGATCAAACAAAACAAAAGAGAATAAAACCCAATCCAACAAAACAATGAAAGTGATATGGTATCTTGGTTGGGATCACTTCCTGGCAAGGCCTGGTTCTCTCCCTCCACAGTTCGCAAATGGCACTGACTCCTGGAGAGAAGTTTGGGTGTGGCTGTCCCCACTCTGGCAGTGGCCCACGCATGGTGCTGGTTTCCAGGCAGGGATCACCTCCTGGGATGGCTCGGCTCCCCGCACTACGCAGTCCGTGAATGGTGCTGACCCACAGAGAGAGGCTTGGGTGTAGCGCACTTGTATAGTTTCCATTCTTTGTCATATGTGGCTGCTAAAGTCTCAGTTACCTCAGTGGCCAGCTAATAAGAGGAGGAAGAATTCTAAATTTGCCCATGCCAAGGGGCTCTGTATGCAGGCTGGAGCACACCTTCAACTCCCAGGCAGAAAGTTGACAACCCTGCCTTAGCCTTCACTTCCTACTTGCACAGGTCTCCAGGACATCCAGAGAGGAGAACCGAAGCCCTTCTCAGGTCTTTGAAGGGTGTGCACACAGCCCTGAATATGTGCACAGCCTTACTATGGCTTTCTGGAACTTTGAAATTAATGTTTTCAAATTACCTATGATCACCTAATTTCCTAGATTCTCCTAGAAGTTTCTGATTAGTTTACTGTTCCTCCAACTATTGTTCTCTGCCTCAGATAGCCATGGAGTTGAACAGTTGTCTGTAGTTGCTTTCAACAAATGCCCCCTGAGGAGAAGCATGCACATGTGTGTGTATGTGTATGTGTGTCTCACTGGGGATTGAACCCAGGGCTTTGCACAACCTCTGGTCTTTATTTTAAATTTTTGAGACACGATTTGCTGAACTGATGTTACCCAGGCTGAATTTGAACTTGTGATACTCCTGCCTCAGCCTCCCTGAGAGCTGGGATTACAGACAGGCACCATCACATCCAGCTTTCCATTTCATTTCATTTCAGTTTAGTTCAGTTTATTTTATTTTTATTTTTGGTGGTGAGGTGGAAAGCTTTTTGCACTGGGTGAGCTCAAGTCAGGTCAAATAAAGTCAGCCTTGTGGTGGTAGGTAAGTCCTCCAGAGAACGACTAGACAGGTCAAGTTATGTCCCTCCTGTGGGAACGCTGCTTTAAAAATTGCTGTCTCCTTGTACTGACTACCAGGTTGCTGATTTCACCATGATTCGGATGGTTATTTTACGGGGCTACTAGAGCACAGGGAGAGACATGAAGAGGAGGAAACACAATGCCACAAAGCATGCTGTTCTTACTCAGCTGGGCTTTCAACGCTTTACTGGCTGCTACAGGTCTTTGATTAATTCACAGAGTTCTGAAAAAGTAGTTTTGGTATTTTTAACTGTTTTCTTTAACTGCTTTTATGCAGGGGGAAATTTTTGGAAATCCTTGTTCTATTTTTCTTTCTATTTTCTCAGATATCCTCCTAGGGAAGAAATTTTGAAGACTCTACCACATTTCTGCCCCTGTGGTGATGCCAGACTCCTGGTTTTTGAGGTCATTGGAGTTGGAGAGAGAGAGATAGGAACAGGTAAGTGACAGCACCAGCTGCTTGTTGTTCTTACTGAGATTCAGCCATTTTTCTTGAATTAAAAACTCCCCAGATTGATGCAAGCCTTTGGCAAATTTCTCAAGCTATGACAAAAATGACCTCTGATAATTTTTCTTGTCACTGTTTTGACAGAGGAGATAACTTTCAGAGCTTCCATATCAACTCAGTCTTTTTGTTTTTTGGGTTTTTTTAAAATTTTTTATTTTGGCAAGTGTCACCCTGGAATGACATTTAATATAGATAATCACATATTACACTTTTACAAACCTCAGCACCTCCTGAGTGATCTACTGAATGCCCACTGTCCTGCCTAAATAACTTCTTTGGACAAATAGCTATCAGATATTGTTGGGAAATGTGTCTTTTTACTATTACTTTTAATGGCAACAAAACTTATTTTTTTCCTCTCAGTCTTTGAGCTGGATCCTTACAAAGACTTTATCACCTCTGTGCTAGGCACATTTGTAGACTAATTCAGTATTTCTAAGGTGTCTCTTTTTATTTTTGATCTGAATCACTGGTAATTTATTGGAAAGGTTCACGGAAGAATTTTTTATTTTTATTTTTAAGAGAATAAAACCAAACAAAATAAAGCAGAATAAAGTCAGTCAAAACAAAACAGTGAAAGTGATACAGGATTTCAAAACAAGATAATAAGAAATCAACAATGGCTTCCGTAATGCCTCTTGTTATCTTCAAAATAGCTGCCCATACCATCAGACCTAATAAAATCAAATAAAATAGAATAGAATAAATCCAATCAAAACAAAACAGCAAAAGCAATACAGGGCTTTAAAACAAGATAATAGGAAATCAACAATGGCTACCATAACAATCTTATCTTCAAAATAGCTTCCCATGCCATCAAATATGATAAAATCAAGCAAAACAAAACAGAATAAAACCAATCAAAACAAAACAACGAGAATGATAGAGGACTTTAAAACAAGATAGTAGGGAATTAACAGTGGCTACCACCTTCCATTTTTAGACATTTCCTCCCCTTTCACTTTCACAGTATCTAATTTACATTTTTGATCCCACTAACTCAAGTTTTTTATACTAGGAAGACAACACAGTGTTCACCTATGTGAGTCTGAACCATTTCACCCAAGAGCATAATCACAAGTTGTATCCATTTACCTACAAGAGCCTTGTGTTTATCCTTCTTTATAGCTGAATAACTTTCCATTGTATAAAAATGCCATATTGCTCTCTGTGGTTGATGGGCATGCTACACCAGCTTTTTTTCTGGATCCTTCCCTGTCACACGGAGCATTGTTTTCTCTCATTTCACCTTTCTTTCTAGTTTTCTATGAGTTTCCTTTTCAGCTAATGTGTTTCTTGTATACCACATATCGATGGATCTTGTTTCTTGATCCACTGTGCCTGTTTCTTTTTATTGATGAATTAAGGCAATCTGTATTAATGGCTACAGCCAACATGTGCTAGTTTGTCTTTGCCATGCTATTTTCCTGCCATTGGCTCCCTATTTTTTCCTTCCATTCAATTACCTGCCCTACTCAATGATCCCACTTTGCTGCTATTCCTGGGACTGTGGTCATTTTTATCTTTCTCTAGAATATCCTTTAGTACTCTTTGTAGGGTTGTTTTGGTAGTCATGCATTCCTTCAGTTGTCTTTTGTCATGGAAGCATCTTATTTCTCCGTTAATTTTGAAAGACAGTTTTGCAGAGTATGGAAATCTGGGTTGAAAGCTGTTTTTTTTTCAGGACTTGAAATACTTTACTCCAAGCTCTTGAGCTGATGGTTTGGGTTGAGAAGTCTGTCATGATTCTGATGGGTTTTCCTTTATAGGTGATCTGTCTCTTTCTCTACCAGCCTTTAATATCCTGTTCTTGCTCTGAATTTCTGGGATCTTGATTATTATATGTCTGGGTGTAGATTTATTTTGGTTATGGCTAGTTGGAGTTCTATGTGCCTCATTTATCTGTATGTCAGGTCTTTTTGCCATGCTTGGGAAGTTCTCTGCTATTACTTCTGTAAATAGTCTCTTTACATCATTTGTGTTTACTCCTACTTTTTCACTGACACCTATCACTCTTAAATTATTTTTCTTTGCATCATATTGCAGCCATTGAATTGTTATTTCCTGGCTCCTTGTTATTTTAAGAGATCTTTCCTTTTGTGATTGCTAACTGCCATCCTATCTTCAAGGTCTGAAAGTCTATCTTCAGTTTCTTTAAAGTGGTTTTGCCAGCTTTCAATAGTTTTTAATTTCCTGGATATCTGTTTGAGTCTATTTCATGTATTTCAATTCTTCTCTGTATTGTTCATTCAAGAATTCCCTCATGTTCCTCTTTTTTTTTAAATCTATGTCTTCTCTAGATACACTCAGAAACCCTTTTATTATGTTTGCCATTTTTCCTTTTACCTGAGATATTATTTCTGATCTGATTTCTTTTACAGTTTGGTGAAGTAGTTTCTTTACTTCAGCTGCCATCATCCCAGAAATTTCAGGTGTGCAACTTTCCCTTTCTTCCATGTCCATGTCTCCTGGACTTGTTCTGTTTGGACTGGAGGCTAGAGATCACCTTTTGCTCCTTCATCTTGGCATTTTCTTGGGTTTCTCTGGATGAGCGAGCTATGGAGTCCCAGGCACTTCCCACATTGGCTGCCCAGTCACAGTGTAGGGAGATGGGTCAGGCACCTGGGTTTCTCCTAACCCAGGTTCCCTGGGAGGTGGTGGAATGCTGGGCAGGCTTCTCCAGACACTCAGGGATTCTCCAAGGTGTGGCTGGTTGGTTCTCCCGGTCCGCACTGGGTACCTACGAGAGAGTCCCAATAGCAACTGGTATGTGCCCTGGGGCTGGACTGGCTACTTCTCTAAGGTTTATTGAAAGCTTCTCATATTTGTTCTTGGAGTAATAAAATCTGGGAAAGATAAACATGGTAATGCCCGTAAAATAAAGCAGAACTTCTTGGAGCCTGAGGAGAACAAATTCTCTTGCTCTATGTATTTTAATTAATTACTTAATTTTGAGACAGGGTCTTGCTGTTAGCCCAGGCTGGCCTGGAATTTGAAATCCTCCTGTCTCCATCTCCTGAGTGCTGGGATTGCTCTCTTTACTTGCAAAGGAATAGTAAGTCTTATTTCTGTGTAACTACGATTTCTTTCTCACAGGCAAGGTGCAGATAAACTTGAATCTGCCTTCTCCATTCTACTCCAAAAGCAAAAACATTGCAAACTCTTTTAGTTCAGCCAGTAAGGAGCAGTAGCTCCTACGGGATGCTTTTCACTGACTTTTGAGCATGGTGGTGAGCTTCATTTCTCCATCTTGCTCATCAGAGTTGGAAGGAGAAACACATTTACTGCTGTGTTGCTTTCTAAAGGGTAAAAGCACCCTTTAACAAATTCAGAGGTTTAAAATGAAAAGGAGGCAGAAATGAACACAAACAAACAACTGCCCTGGTGAATCTTACCTTGCGAGCATCCATCGCCCAGGTGGGCGGGATTGATTCAGCCTGCTGGTGAGGGCTGCAGCGCCTGGGCCTGGTGCTGCCCTCTGCTGGGTGGGTTGGCTCAGGACTGTCACAAATTCGTTTTCTCTTTCCTCTTCTCTCATCTTTTTTTCTCCTCTTCTTTTCTACCTTTCTCTTTTTCTTTTTCTCTTTCTTTCTTTCTTTCTTCCTTCCTTCCTTCCTTCCTTCCTTCCTTCCTTTCTTTCTTTCTTTCTTTCTTTCTTTCTTTCTTTCTTTCTTTCTCTCTCTCTCTTTCTTTCTTTCTTTCTTTGTTTCTTTCTTTCTTTCTTTCTTTCTTTCTCCTCCCTCCCTCCCTTCATTCCTTCCTATGCTAAGAGCACTCCACATGAGATTTGCCCTCTGAACAGCCTGCAGGTGAGCACTGTTACTCAGCGGGTCTCCAGGCTGCACCCATACAGTGCACTGAACTTCACCCCTGCTGAACAGCAACTCGCTCATTCCCTCCTCCACCCAGGCCCCTGGCAAATCCACTGTGCTCGCTGTTTCTGTGCACTTGATGATTTGAGATCGTGCACATGTGTGGAGTCCCGTTCTATTTATCTTAGACCTCGCTTGTCTCTGAGCATGATGTCCTGGAGGTTCCTCATGTGTTGCACACGGCTGGGTTTCCTGCTTTGTAAAGGCAGAGCTGTGTTTGCTTGCTTGTGAGCATGGATCTCATTCTCCTCACCCATTCATTCACAGATGGATGTGGAGTCTGTCCCCAGATCCTGACTATTGTGAACAGCACTGTGATAAACACAGGGGCCCACATCTTAATTCTATCTCTGAGACTTGTAGATGGGGCTGCTCCTTAGCCCTGCATTTTCCACAGTACAGCCCAAGGCTCTGTGGCAGGAGTAGGAGCTCCGTATGGCTGTAGAAGCATACTCTGCTGCCTCTCTCCAGCACCCAAGGATGATGTGACAGACGATCAATCAGAAGTACTTTTGAGGGACTTTCGTCTAGATGGGAACTCAAACTCGTGGATGGACAATTTCAATCCAAGGTAAGTGATAAGATGCACGCGGAGTTCAGAAGAGGAGAAAGCTCTTCTGGCTGGTAAGATGAGAGTGCGTGAAGCTGGATTCCATTGGCAGCTAGAAGAATAAAGAAGACTGGATGTGAGAGGCCCAACTTTACCTCTGTTTAGGCATCCTCATTGCAGTTCCTTAAAAAGTCAAATGTGATGGGTGGATGAGGAGTGTGGGGTGGGGTGAAGGATAAGGGTCTGACTTCATTGTCTGAAACAGAGTTCCTGTGGCATGACCATCAGTTCTCTCCCTTATAAAGACTGGATCAAACTAAGCAGGAGAAGTGATTACTTTTGAAATTAGTGTCTCAAAATGAGCCTTAAACAGTTTAGATAAAGACAGATGCCATGGGGCTGAATTACAAGTCCCCAGAATTCATATGTGAAAGTCCTACCTTCCAGTGGCTCAGAATATGGCTGTGTTTGGAGATGGGGACTTGACAGGTGTCATTAAGCAGGATATTACTTGGTGGGCTATAATCTGATATACCTAGTATCCTTATAAAAGAAGAGATGAGGGCACAGATACACATAGAAAGGGGGCGCTAATGTAAGAACAGAGAGAAGGCTGCCACCTGCCAGCTGGGGAAACAGGGTGCAGAGGAAATTAGTCCTGCTGACATCTTGATCTTGGATGTCCAGCCTCTAGGACTTCGAGCAAATACCTTTCTACTGTTGAAGCCACCTCGCCTATGGTCTTTTGTTCTAGCAGCCCCAGCAAGTTGATACAATGGGTATTACAACTTTATAAAACGTTAAAACTTAGTCTTGAATTTAAAGCTAGAAAACAGTAGATTCAATGCTGGCCAATACTCATTTATTTATGCTACATCAGTATTTACTTAAATAACAGGAAACTCAAGATGATCTGAGATAATAATTTATTCAATCAGAGAACTCTTAAGTACCCTACAACAGTCACTAGGATTTCCAGACGACTGAACCCATTTGGCATTTCTACCTGTTGTGCCTGTGAGAGGAATCCTCAGGGGTCACCTTACACACGAGCGTCAGGATTATTTTGTCACAGTCCACATCCACTCTGACCAGTTCAGGCAAGAAGGGGACTTGTTTTGTTTTGTTTTTTTTTTTTTAAAGATAGTAAAATCCAACAGAACATAAAAGAACAAAGTCAATCAAAACAAAGCAGTAGAACTGGTACAGAACTTTGAAGAAAGATAGTGTGAATACAATAGCTACTATAGTATATCTTGTTATCTTCAGAATAGCTGACCATTCCAACAGGTATACTAGAATTGTACCAAAAACAAAACAGAATAAAAACCAATAAAAACAGAATATAAAATAAAGCATAATAATAATAATAATAATAATAATGATCAGAGTAAAGCAAAACAGTGAGACAAGACAGAAGAGAATCCCCCATATTTGCTACATTGCCTACTGTCATCTTCCAAAGAGATGCTCAGGTTGTTGACTGGAGGCCTACAAAATCTAGGAAACGATACTAGCATTTAGTTGCTTAATGTTACTTAGTTGCTATCAATTTAGCCAGACCTGCGAAGCAGCAGGTTGCTTCTGGGGGTAGGAGGTGGGCGGGGGGTGGTTTGTCCTTGATTCCAAGCCCATGTGCTGGTGCCGCACTGGCCCAGTGGGGTGGGTCCCCGAAGGGCCTGTGCTCGTTCTCCTCCGGGGGTCCGTGCAGTCACCCAGAAGAAGGGGACTTGTTAAGGGATACGATGGAACTTGTACAATTGTGGAGGGCTGGTGAAAGGTTCTGCCGAGGCTCAGCTCCACAGAACAAACGGCTTGGGCTGGGAACCTCTGTCTCTGCTTCTGCCAAGCATGAAGTTGCCCAGATTTAACTTACAGTCCCAGCTTCTTCCCCAATTCAGAGCCATTTCTGCTCTAGAAGCTTCTGCAGGGAATCATGCTCAGGTGCACCCAAATGATAAACACACATGTTAGAGGCTGAGTCTCCAGGCAAAGGAGGGTAAGTAAATTCAGCTCCAACTTCTGCAACAGGAGACATAAATATTTTAGTTAATAAGGGGAGGCTGCTTAAAAGTTAACCGTCAGGCAAAAATGGACCCAGTGTCTACTACAGGTTTGCAGTTGTTCGTTACTACAGCCATGCAGGGCTTTTCTTGATGTCTAAGCCTCTTACATGACTAAATTTATATTAGAAAAATGTAAATTTGAAGCTGGAAATGGTGGCACACACTTGTAATTTTAGTACTTGGGAGGCCGAGGTAGGAAGATCACTAGGAGTTTGAGGTCAGCCTGGGCTACATAGTGAATTTAAGGCCAACCTGAACTACATAGGAAGACTGTGCTTAAAACACACACACACAGAGTAAATTTGATGATAATCAAGGCTGATAAGTCAAATATTATCACATATCACCACCAAAGTTTTGTGTAAGATTTCCTATAGTTGCTATGTGTTTAGTACACTTTTCCTACTCAGTAAGTACTTGTTGATGAGTGAAGTAAGTACTTTCTTGGATGAGGGTATGAAAAACTATCAGAACCCACATTGGGTGGCACTTCCAGCCCCACGTTCTCATTTCAGCTGATAACTACTGCCTCCAGAAAAGTATGAGATAGTCATGAAATATTCTCATGCTGCAGTGCATAAAAATTTGTTTCAAAGAGAAGTTTTGCAAGCATACATTCATTCATACAATTTTCTATTTGAATAAACCTTCCTTCCTTTCTTTCCCTCTGTCCCTCACTCCTTTCTTTCCCTCCTTCCTTCTTTCTTGAGGATTGAATACAGGGCATTTGCACTGAGCTACATCCCCATCCTTTCAAAAAAATTTTTTTGAGAGAGGGTCTCACTAAATCACTTAGTTGCCCAGGCTGGACTTGAATCCACAGTCTTCCTGCCTTAGCTTCCCAGAGTGCTGGGATTATAGGCACGTGCTGCCATGCTCAGCTACAATCATTTCTTGGGCACCTGTGATTTGCCAGACACTGGACTAAATCCTTGAGGTATATTCTTGAAGTCTTTGCAGTCCTGTAGCAAGAGACAGAAAGCAAAACAATGCAATAAAAGTTAGAGAAATCAGGACACAAATCTAGACATCTATTCAACCATAGACCACACTATAATTATATAAGGCACAGTGGCTATAACTCTTCCCTTACTGAAGCCAGAATACAACTATAGAACTATCAGGTACTGAATCTCAGATCTCCACAAGGAGTGCTTTGCAGATCCCTGAGTCTGCTCTTTCCTTTGAAGACTTTGGTGGTTTGGTTTTGCAAGCAGTGAAACATCACTATTCCTGTTGCGGTTTGTTTATTCCCATTCAGGAGTGGGCGCGCCTTTATTTGTAAGGAATGCGATTTATTTACCCTCATCTGTCCCCTGCCTTCCACAGTGCATTCCTTTCTGCCCTTCAAACCCAGGACCTGGAAAATGAGTGAGCATCTCAGAACGTGGGCATCCTAGGAGGAATGAGCGGCTCCTTACTCAACCGTGGAAGCTTGAGGAGCAAGTTTTAGAGGGGCCCACAAGCTTGGGAGTCAGGCAGAGGGCACCTTGCTTTGCTTTCATCGGATTGGGGGGTGCTGAGTCCGTCATGCAGTTTCTCTGGACCTTAGCGGTTTTATCTGGAATATGAGGATGATGAATACAATGTGCCTCTCAGGCGGGCTACTGGGGAATAAACGGGAGGGTGTGGTACCGCCTCTGCCTGCAGTGCCAAAGCACAGGGTAGATTCTCAGTGGAGACCGGACGCAGCTGTTATATAGTTCGTACAGTGGTCGAGGACGGACTTCACCGCAGCCCGCGCTACCGGCTCTGCATTGCACCGCGTGAATTTGGCCCTTGGCTGTGCCCTCCCTCCCTTCAAAGCGCAGACTCCTCTGCTCTGCTTGTCCCAAATCTCAGTGCAGTTTTGACTCTGAATCTCAGAAACTTTTTTTTCTTTTTTTCTTTTTACTGCTGTACTTCCAAGTTTTCTTTCTCTGCTTTCCACCCTAGAAGGATAGCTGATTTAAAAAAAAAAAAAAATGCCCCCAGCAGCACTGGAAAGCCCAAAGGAAAGCCCAACCTGCTAATTCATCATGAAATACAGAAAGCAGGTCGGCTGGTGTCATTGGGTTAGGAGCCTGTTATCACCCCGTCCCGTAGCTTGGGGAGCGGAGGAAGTGGGGGCAGGTGAGGGGGTGGCAGACTGAGCCCCCTGCCCCTCAAGTACACACACAGGCTGTCTTAAAATAGCCTGGTGTTTTTCCTCCTGTTTCTCCTCGACTGGAGACTCATTCTGCAATTAGACCAAGTGGAAAAACACAAAGCCCTCCCGATTTGCCCAGCTTTGTGACATTAAATTGGGATGGAGCTCGTGATGGGGGCGGGGGTGGCTTCATAATATAGTAAGTGGAACCTTTTAGCTTCCGTAAACGAATCTGACTCAGGAATGCAGGCGATTGTATCTCCCCCCAAATCAATACTAAGATGCACAATTGCTCCCCTGGTACTGAAAGAATTAGTTGATCTACACGCTAAATGACAAGCTTCTTGGTAACAGGGATTATGTGACCTGCCTTTCCAGCGGGGGCTGCCGGGGACTGTCCTTTAGGTCCCTAAGGCAGAGATAATCTAATTAGAGCAACAAAGACCAGGTCCATTTGGGTAGAGGGTGACGTGGGGGTGGGCAGGGAGCGTGCCGGCCGCCGTGGGTCCGGCGCTGGTGGGAGGGGCAGCAGGACCGCGCTTGTAGGTGGGCACTGTGAGGGGGGAGGGGCGCTTGCAGAGGGGCTGGACAGAGGTCACCTCTAAAACATGACTTAATCTCCACTCTGGCTCCACAAACACTGCCTCGCTGGCTCCCAGACTCCAGCCAGACTGGACAGGGCCAGCGAGCAGGCTCCAGACATCAGACACTTAGGGTCCCTGGTCAGCCTGGGAAATGTGTGGTCCCATCTGCCCAACCCACCTCCTTCCTCAGAGAACTCCCCACCACCCCAAGGCCAAACCCTCATGAAATTCCCACCTGTCTGTGACCAACAGCAACCAGAGGGTCACGTGCTTCCTATTTCATGACCCACCCGCTCTCTTCGTGGTCTTCTTCTTTGAGGTACTGGAGGACTGAACCCAAGGCCTCCACACTGAGCTATATTTCGGGGCCCTTTTCTTACTAGTTTTTATTCTGAGATGTGTTTTGTTAAGTCTCTATGTTGCCCAGACTGGGCTTGAACTGGTGATCCTCCTGCCTCAGCCTCCCAGAACTGTCTTCTCTTATGACACTGTGTCCTCTTTGTGGTTTGGGTAGTTAATGTTCCCTCGTAAGAGATGAGCGGATGGTGACAACAGACAGGAGGATTTTTCCACTTGGGGCTTTTTTCTCTGTTTATAATACTCTTATCTGGCACCAATTTCACTGATTTCAAAGATGTTTTTGAAATTTTGTCCAATTTTGAAACATGAAAATCAGTGAAATCATCTTGTTAAACATATTTCTTAGCACAGGATATTATATTTTACCATCACGTTCCTTTTGACACTGGAAAACAAAATCAATTCAGACAAGTTTTGCTCTTAATTCCTACACTGTCCACATTTTTTCACTCCCAAAGTATTCTGAGCAAATGCTTTTTGTCAAAGCGGTTTTTAGTGGTGTGCAGTCCTAACTCAAGGAGGCATTCAGTAGCTTGTGGTTTCCGGTTTATAGAGGCACAGAGCTGTGCTGCGTGTGATCCCCTTCCTCATCTCAGGGTGTCCTTGGCTTGGACTGAGGCAGGAGCTCTGACAGTGGGAGGGGTACAGGGGTTCAGACCCCGCCCACACTGACCGCTCCAGGTTCCTACTATGCAGGGATGGTCCTTCACGATCCCCTGGGCTATGGGAGCTGAACTGGTCTCAAGCCCTGACAGGATGAATGTACTTGAGACAAACCTTCCCAAGTCAGGTGGAGCTGACACACTTGAGGAGCTCATCACTTGTTTGTGGGAGTCAGGTGGGCACAAGGAAGCCCAAAGGTTCTGGAGACATTGGCTCTCCTAGTGGGAAGGGAAGCTGAGTGTGGTGGCGCTTGTGTGGAATGCCAGCACTTGGGGAGGCTGATGCAGGAGGACTGCAAGTTTAAGCCTAGTCTGGACAAGTTAGCAATTTAATGAGACCCTGTGTTTTGAGATAAAAAATAAAAAAAGGCTGGCATTTGTAGGAGTATACAGACCTTACCCATCAACCATTTTGAGCTTTTCAGTTTTGTGCAAAAGCTCTGGCTTCAATCCCAAGTACAGAAAGAAGACAGAAAGATAAAGAAAGAAAGAAAGAAAGAAAAAAAGGAGAAGAGAAGAAAAGAAAAGAAAGAGAAAGAAAGAGAATCGTTGAAGGGATGGATGATAGAGATGAAAGGGTTTCAGCTGTCGCCCAGCCATTCTATTGGCAAAAAAGACTAATAATCCTTTTTTAAAATAAACTTGAAAAATACATAAGAGGCCTTAATAATGCTAAAAGATCCTGAAATTTTACCCCCCACCCTCCCTGCTCTCTCTTCCTACCACAAATTCCTGAGTTTGCTTTCTTAGAGACAGCTACTGGATAAATAATTCATTATTTTGGCAGTATTTTTAATTCACCATAATATCAGTGTTAATAATTTTTGGACTTTCTTTCTTGGTAAGAAAAAGTTTGTAGATCTTCGCTAAGGGGAAGAAATAGAGAACATTTTTGCATGATTATTTTTCTATTTAAAGAGCTAACTGAAATCTTTAGGGATGTTATCTGTATCTAACTTCCTTCCTAAATTCTGAGGACTGAATCCTAGCATAAATGATCGTAAACATCTGCTTAGCTTGGGTCAAAACTATACAAGGAAAGCTTGACAGTCTCTCTCCTTGACTTGTTCAGCTCCAAGAATTTATATTAAATTAATGTGCTTAGCCATATACAGTACTAGGATTTGCATTTTAGCAAATGTTGCTTTTGTCAGAACCTCACTATGATCTACAGAAGGCTGTGGACAAGTGCAGGAGAAGGAAGAGGTGAAGGAAGGGAACCCCGAAATCCTCCTTAGCTTCTAACTGTAATGAAGCTCATATATGCACTTTAAAATCAAATTCACTGTTCAGGCTGATTCTACTGCACTTTATTCCTTGGGACACCCAGAAATCTTTCCTACTTAACTGAAAATGTGTGGTGCAAAGGAACTCACCCTGGCACAGAACAAGACTGTTTCTTGCAGTGCTAAGCCGTGTATTCCTATCATAGGTTGGTTGCTCTAATATTACTATTATTATTATTATTTTGTGGTACTAGAGGTTGAACTCAGAAATTTGACACTGAGGTACATCCTCAGCCCTTTTTTATTTTTTATTTTGAGACAGCATCCTCCTAAGTTGCTAAGTAGCTGGGCTGGAACTTGGTATTCTCCTGCCTCAGCCTTCCAGAGTGCTGGGTTTACAGGTGTGTGGCAACTTAGTTAAGACACCTGGTTAACGTGGCAGCTTTCTATGTGGGCTGTGGGAGCCAGGAGGTTTTGGAGAGATGTCATCCTTGTGACTTGATGGATGGAGAGAATCCTGGAGAGCATTCTGGACTCAGTCAAGAAGACTCAGACAGAAGAAAGGCACAATGTAGGTCACCAAAATGTCATGTTGGATTCTGACCCCAGATGAACACCCTGATTTGGAAACTAGGAAATGAGGCTGGGTGAGTAAGAAGAGGGCAGATTATGGTGGCCCTCATGTCCAAACCTGGAGTAGCCATTGGCCCTTTGTCCATGAATGGCATCACAAATCCATCATGGTACTCCTCATTTTTCTCCATAGCCCTGACGGTAGCCACTGTTGATTGGTCAGATTTGGCATGGCCAACATGCTTAAGTTTCATATATAGGAAGTGCATGTAGTTATCTCTTAGGAATGTAGAAGACACAAACACCCGTACTTGCAGTCCACTGGTGCCAGCCTTTGCCAGCCCAGCTGTGCTGTCAGCTGATCCTTGACAAGACTGAGAGAACACGAGATTAGAAGTCCTATGATTTTGCCTTTGGGGTTCAGCTTGGCCGCTAACTTCCCAGTGTGCACCTCACTTTCCTCCTCTGTAAAGTGAAAAGCTCGAAATGGTTGACGGGTGAGGTCTGTCATTGACTCCTACAAAGGCCACCAGACAAGCAGCAGGCTGCGCCTTGTAGGATCCTTTTATGGGGGAGCAGCTGGGGGGTGACACAAATGGATTTGGGGAGGAGGAAGCTGGGGTACTGGGCAGCCCATATCTCAGTGAGCAGCTCCTGGGCAGTGGTGGGTTGGTGGCAGTCACCTGTTTGTGTTGGGTGACCCAAACGGCACGGAACATGTGCCTGAGGCGCCTTGCCGTCTCTCGGTAGGAAGTCGATGAAAGGCCTCATCTGGAAATAGCTTTCTCCAAGGATCAAGGCGGGTGGAAAAAGTTTGCCTAACATTATTTGCCTGTTTCTGGATCACCCTGGCTTTGTCCTCATCTTCGTGTGGCCAAGTTGGCAGATGTCCCCACCCAAAGGGACTTCCTAACAAAACAGTCTTTCTCACCAGTGACGTCCCCAGCCTCCTTCTTTGGCCTCCAAGGGATGCATTTTCGAGACAGGGGGTGGGGCGGGATGAGATCATGGCTCTGCACAGGAAGACGGGAAAACTGTGCCTTCTCTCATGCTTGGAGCCACGTGTCCTTTATTGCAGGAGCAGGCCTGAGGTTGTCACCCATTTGCCATGTGGCTATCAAGAGATCAGTTGTGGGGAGCCAGCCTGCCAGGGGCTCTGGTAAAACTTCAGGGATACAGATAAGACTGAGAGGCTTGGAGCCATGATACTGAATGCCTAGAGAGGTATTTGCAGACTCGGTTTGGCTTAATTTATTAGTTTACTTGCAATCCCGCAGGTCCATGGTAAGATCCTGCTTCCCTGTTGAAAAGGGCCTCCTCTTAAGCTCCCCATACGAACACACAACTACTCATGGCCTGGGTATGCGAGGCTGCTGGTGAAGAATTCCACACGGCAGGAAGACGTCTGTCTTTCAACTTGTTGCTTTTTTAAGAAGCTCTTCTACTAGATTCTGAAACCAAACAAACATCCCTGTTTGTGGTCATTTAAAAACACATGTGGGAACTATGTGGCTAGAAACCATAAAGGGGAAGTTAAATCTTTTTCACTGGCATTTTGCATCTCATAGTTCTAAGATGCCCAAAAGTGCATGGTAGACAGGAGCAGCTAGGATTCAAAGGAACTGAACTATTTTTTGTCCCTCTCTTGAGTTGGAATTTGTTGCCTCCATTCATTCCTTAATTTCGCCATCCTTTCTTCTGTCCATCATTCATCCTTCTAGCCATCCATCCATCCACTCATTCACTGTAAAACAAATATCACGTGAGAGCCCCTCCTGTGCCCAGCACTGAGTTACCATGGTGAACAGTCCGAAGCCACTTTTATCAGCCCCACACAGGAGGGGGCATTGTCTGGGCAGTGATGTTGTACACTGTCTTGACCCACCACGTTGAAGAGCCAGCTGGCTTTCTGCAGGCAGGACAGACTCCGTATGTGTGCTGCTTGCTGCCCAGTGTTTTGTATCTTTTAAAAACAGAAAGAAATTTTCCTGTGATTGCAGAGCTTCTGATTTTGCCCTTGTGAATTTTATATGTAAGTTGGGAGAAAGGTTATAGGACATAACTGTGTCTTGTCCCTTCTGCTTGTCACTGTCGAGGACAAATGCACTGATGTGGAACCATGAAGCTGAGCACCTGCCCTGAACACCCAGTCCCTGGCTTCTCTTCCTAACTGCAAACGATAATGTGGTTGGCGCTTTGTATCAGTGGGTTCTTCATCCACCTATTCAGCCAACTTTGGATCAAACATTTCTGTTAGGAAAAATAAACTGCGCTTGTAATGAGTGTGTAAAAGCATTTTTCTTGACATTATTCCCAAAACAGCAGCATTTACACCGATTGTGGACTCACATGTCATCTAGAGATTTCCTTAAGTACTGTATAGGGGAGGATGTATGCTGTTTCTATGCACATGCTACACCCTCTTGTATGAAGGACTTGAGCATCAGTGGAGATGGTTACCTGCAGTGGGTCCTGGAATGGACATCCCACAGATCCTGAGGGGCCACGGTGCCCCTCCTCTGTGTCATTGTTGAGAGGGCTGTCTCCTGTATTCAGTACAAGGTCTGGCTTAATATGAGCCTACAGCTCATTCTTACTAAATCTAAGAGTGACTGGAGCTTACTAAACCTCTTATTGGAGAGAGTTACTAGTGGCTGGGGTCAGCTAAACTTTGGACTTCATACATTTTATATCTAAGCAAAATGATATGCATCATGATTTCCTATGATAACCGGCAATCAAGGCAGGGTTTTCAGCAAAATCGTTTTTCATATAATAATTTATAGACAGGACCCCACTTAATCTGTAATTAACATTTTCAGTCTTTGTGTGTGCAAGTAAGTGTGTGTGTGTGCTGTGTGCATTTGCATGTGTGTGCATGATTGTGTATGTTTCTGGGACATAAACACAGCTAGTTTCCTTTTAATTTTTTCTTTTTACCTAAAATAGCACTGAATTTTAGTGAAGTGTTGAAAGAAGCACGATTTCTGAATGCAAAGGAAGGAAGAGGGAGAATAGCTTTGTTTCCGAGTAGCAATGGCTTTGGGCGAAACTGAGGAGGAGCCTGAGGCCGGGGGAGATGCATAACTTGTGTCAGTGTGCAGGAAAGACACAAGTGTCAGTGGCAGAGGTTTGAACTGTGTTCTGTGCCTCTTGGCCCTGGTCTGTCTCTCTGGTGGGGACCAGGTCCCCTGAGGGGCAGACAGTCCTCCCACAGGGCAGATGTTGGCACCTGCAGCCCTGCCTTCATCCGCACAGTTTCTAGGGAGACTGTGTGATGGATTTTTTTTTCATAAGAAGTTCTCATGTGTCCTGGATAGGAGTTGGCTGTAAAGTGGGTGGACGCAGAGCCAGCTCCCCTAACACATAGTTGCCTAGATCTGCTCCTTCATGTCTTACCCCCAGTCTTCCAAACCTTGGAGGCAAAAGCAAGGCTCATACTTTCACTGTGTGACTGCATTAGTTTCCAACTGCTGCTGTAACAAATTTCTGTAAGTGTAATGACTCAGACATTATCTCACAGTGTCCACAGTCAGGAGTCTGGGTGTGACTGTAGGAAAGAAGGCAGCCGGGCTGCGGTCTCATCTGGAGCACAAATGGGGTCGAACCCACTGCTCAGCTCACCCAGGCTATTGGCAGAGTCTCTTTCTTGGGGCCAGCTGTCTGACATCTACTGGCAAAGGCTTCCACGGGGCTTCTCACCATGGATGCTCATCTCATCTCACCACCAGGAGCTCACCAGGGTGGAGGGAGGATAGGGCCTTCCTAATGCAATCTCTGCAGTGACATCCCATCACCTTTGCCATATTCTGTTGTTAAAAGCAAGTATAGGCCCCGCCCACCCACCTCAAGGAGAGAAGATTGGGGTACAAGTTCTGGGGCCACCTTACAGTCTGTCCCCTGCCAAATCCATGTGTTTTTCATTTTCAGCAGATGTTTCAGTGGCAAGGAAGAGTGGTAGGCTCTTACTTTGGAGTCTCTACCCTAAATCCAGTCCTTTAGAGATGACATCCTTATTTATTCCAATCTCTTTTCTCCAAGACCTGGTCCTCCATGGACAGTGTCAGTCACTTTCCTGACTGGCACCATTTCCCATCCTGTCAGTCGCCATGCATACAGATCTCTGAGTCCCCCTCAATCTTCTTTGTTCTTGAGTCAGACAACCATCTTCCAGGGCCTACCAGTTTTAGTTATTTGGCTCTCAAATCTTACCCCTTTTTCCCTTCAACAGTACCAAGAGCTGTGTAGTCTAACTATTCCTTATCTCTTGCTTCAGATACAGTAGTTGCCAGCCAGCTCTGCCCACAATTTCATTTCCTGAAATCCGTTCTCATATCCGGTCTCTCCCATTGTGTCCTTTCACATTCTTCTCTTCAGCAGTTTCAAATACTTTTTGGCTTTCTCTTAGCACTAGGTAATTTCGGTCCTCCGTGCCTTTGTATACCCTGTCTCAGTTTTCTGCAGCACACTTCTCTCCCCTGAGCTCTACCATTTGCCCATCTAGGAAACGCCTGACTGTGCTTTGAAATGTAGCCAAGATCCTGGGAAGATTTTCTTGATTACAGATGGAATAAATGACTCTCCTAACCCCCTCTTTTGATTTGCTTCTGCTTATATTTTATTTTGCTTTGTATCTACATAACTAAATGCACTGTGTATTTCTGTTTTGTTGATTACTCGCTCTGACCAACTGTGTATGAGGAAGGAAGGTAAATTTATTTGTTTTTATCTTTCCAACACCAAACACAGAAATTCAATGCATAGTAGCCAATAAATATTGCTGAATTGAACTAGTATTTTCAAAATTATGTAGTCCCTTTTGAGATATTCGTAAAATCTTACTGTGATGCTGGCTGTTTCAAAGCCATGTTTAGATTCTTATCTAGAGCACTTTTAGACTCAGTAACATATTTGATGAATTTTGAACCTCCTTCCTTCCACTATTCCCTCAGTCAGTTTTCAATTATTATCGATTCTCCTTGGTGGAGCTCAGCAGGAATGAAGAAATCAGCTACAAACTATTCCAAAAGGAGCTTTCATTAATTCTCCTTCCAAGCATTATCTTAACCCTGTGACTCAAGCCTGTGACCACAGAGAGCACGGATTCCACAGTGAAATCACTCTTCTCAAACAAGCAGTTAGCCTGAAGAGCAAAAACCGAACTGTCTCCAAGTTCTGGTATTTCTGTTCCCTTCTCCAAACCACAGGGCCCCAACACACAAGTGTCTCTGCCTTGTTTGCTGTCCTGTGAAGCCACCAACCTTGCCTTTCTCCACACAGTAGCGTGGTAGTGAGGCCCAGACCCAGCGTCTTTGGCTGCATGGCTCAGGGTTAAGGATGTGGCAGAGGACATGGCTTGCATCACAGTAGGGAGCACCTTGGCTCTGTGTGTGTGTTCTGCAGTCTGATTCCTCTCTTCCAACCCTAACACCGTTATTTACAGCTCACATGACCTAGAGTAAGTCATTCAGCTCCTCTGTGCCTCGGTTTCCTCATCTATAAAACAAGGCTAATAAAAGAACCACCTCGTAGAGTCACTGTGACAATAGAATAATATGGCACCTTGTGCAACACTCAGTCTGTCACATTCCAACATCACAAAAGCCTTAGCTAGATGATTATCACGTCCCCAGAACTTAGTTTCCACTTCTGTGAAAAGACATCAAATAAGGTATCTCATTTTCTGCTATTAGTCCTCCTTGGTTCTAAGATGTGAATTTTCAGAAATGGCATCCAGCTGAAAAAGTCAGTTTCTCAAACACAACATTTTCTAGAGGGATACCGATCTGTATATCACACTCTATAAAGTTAAGTTTTTACAATCTATCATTGTGCACAGTTTTTCCTGCTATGGATATTTATTATTCAAAAAATTTCTCTAGAATTCTGAAGGTTTATTTGAATTTAAAGGGTCTCTCTATCTTCTTGTAAGAGATTATTCTTGATTAATATTTTCTAACCTTTGTAGTTTGATAAAAAATATGGTTAATATTTAAATAAAAAATGTTTAAAAATTATTGCATTCAAAGATATAGCACCCTTAACTCCCCCTCAAAATCCTCGCCATGTCTTTGAACACACTTATCCCATCATTCTTGCCACTGTGGGAAGCTGTTCTAGAAGTCCTCTTTCATGACTGTCTTTGTAAGATGTGATCAAAAATACAGTGAATGCTGCTGCTGAGTGCCGTCCAACAGAAAGGCAGCCTCTTGAAACATTATGCTGTGTCCTTACCGACTTTATTTACCATATCTGCCACTAAGCAATTTCTAGCTCTTTCCTAAAGTCAAAGTGATCATGAGAGGTCACTGTTTTGAACTGACTCAGGACATCCAGTCAGACATTCTCCATATTTGTTGATCACGCCTTGTAGATGGGACCCTTTCATCTGCCGCAGGAGACTGGCACTTGTTTTCACTTTGTTCCCTTCTGGACAGTGTTGAGAAGGTCTTGACGGGCTGATCAGGGTCTCTCCTTGTTGGGACATGCACAGGAAGAGGTCAGGGGTGTAGACATGTGTGTGCGCGCCTGAGCTGAGGTGTGGGAGTGAAGACACAGTGACAGGAAGCTGTGTCATGTCACAGGAGGATGAAGGGAGGAAGGCGAAGCAATCAGGGAAGAGCCTCCCCAGATAGGGCCATGAGCTGCAGTGACAGACTGGTGACTGAGTGTGGCAGGCCACACCCCCCCACCCCTTCCCAAGAGAAAGGATCAAAGGTGTTTGTGGAGACAGATGGAGACCAGGAGCTGCGTATCCCCAAGACTCATCTCCCAGCAAGCCTGTCAGGTGACAGCATTGTCAGGGTAAATGCAGGACCTTGTGCGTGCTAGACAAGTGCTCCACTGAGCCACACCTCCAGCCCCCCAACTGCGACTTTTCCAAAGTCAAGCTGCTATTTAAGTGCAGAAATAAGTTCAAACATGGGTACTGCAGATAAGAGAGTCTGAGACTCGAGGCCTGCAGGAGACGACCCAGCGTGGGAACACACAGACGTCGCCATCCTCTTAGAAATCTTGGCTGTCTCTCTCACGGGCCACTAAGATAATTCCTTGGGCACTTCGTCCTAGTTAGAGGAGTTTAAAGAAAATCTGTCAGACAGCTTTTCCCAAGAAATGCCTATCAGCTACAATGATTGGAGATAAGGGGAAACAGACCCCCAAAGAGACCACCAAGGAGCAGAGGAGTTGCAGGAGACCCGGAAGGGAGTAGGGGACCCTGACACAGGAAGTCACAGGCAGGATCAGCACCTGCCAGAGAGGTGTGATGGTTCCTTCTTCCAGTCCATTCATTGGCATTTGGGGCTCCCAAGATGTTTTGTGGAAACGACTCTGAAAGAAAGGAGAGAGAGCATTCTTCTCGTTTAGGGTTGCATTGTTCTCCAGTCTCAGATAGAGAAAGAGGATCCAGAACTGGGGTGCAGGCCGCCTTTTCCCTCTTGGTGTGCGTGCTGGGCAGAGCAGCATGGGCTGCATGCTGTCTTGTAGAAGGAAATGGGAAAAGCTCCCTGACTTGCACTGCAAGTGGGTACACGTGGCAAACTGGGGGGACAAGGACACTCTGGGCCATTCCTCTGTAGACAGCACGGAGTCCAGAATTTCCAGCCAAATGTCACTCATGTTCTTACTGTGCCAGTTTCAGTAACCTGCTGACCGGAGCTGAACTCTATTTTCAAGGCAGCTTAAATCTCATCTATTTTCCACCGGAGCCTAATTATAGAATGGCCCAAATGACCAACGGCGTCACGTGTCCATCAGGACCAAGAAGCTAACAGCTTATGGAAGTGTTGATATTTCTGCTCTCCAACTAATGATTGAGTTACTTAGTTTCTTCATTCAGGGCTCTCAGCAAAATGAAAGGGTGTTAAAAAGGATCCATCATGGAGTCCAGGAGAAAGTTTTATCAAGAAGCATAACTTTGAAGGACTAACTAGCCACAGATGGCAATCATATGTTATACTCCAGTGGCACTGTCAGTAAAGGTGTCCCCAGAAACCATCTAGGCTATAATCACCTTTAGTCACTAACGGAGCATTAACTATAACATTTATTCACTCATTTAACATGTTGAAATATTTTTAAATATTAAAAAAACTTGCAAGCCCTCAAAATTACCTTCTCTTCAAATCACATGGACACTGAGACTTAGCATAAGTTACTGCTTCTAATTTGAAATAGCCTTTTGATTTAATTTATCAGAAAGCTAGGGTAACTCCTTGTGTAATGTTTTCTTACCATCTTCTTAATGGCACACAGTACATATTGGTTATTCAATAAATGTTTTATATTAAATGATGTTTTATTAAGTAATAAAAAATCTTCAAATAGAGGTGAACTTTTTGTGAACATTCCAATCTAAGCAGTATTCATTATATGTATAAATTTTTGTACACCTCCGCCTGAAAGTACTGGAATTAATTAATGACTTCTAAACTTTGTGTAAATGTCTTAAAAAGCTACACTGAATTTCCAATTAATAGTGTGGAAGATGGAAAGCAATTTGTCTAATGCAACTCAGGGAGCCACAGTTTGCCAGTGGTTGATCAGTGGATGGTGACTTTGATCAAATTGTCTCTGCTGTGTTCTTTTGGACAAGCCTATTATTTTTGTGATTCGTCCAGACTAGAGTATTACTGGCCTAGAGGATTAGGTGGTGTGGAAAGAACTGATTGAGAGAACATAAAATATTTGACCTCAAACACATTTTAAAATGTGATGCTGTTGATAGCTGTTTTTGTTAAGTTTTGGCCTTGCAGCTTTCCTTCACTTATTTATTTTTTTTATTTATGCTGAGGACAGGAATTGCCAAGTGATGATGACTCTTCATCCAAAACTCAGATTTTGCTGGCACAGAGAGCATAGACTGCATCGTGGGCACTTCCCTCTGGTTCCAAATAACACGCAGTAAGAGGTTTGTTGTCAAGCTTCCAAGGGAAGGAGATGGCCAGAACTACTCCATTTTAATTTGATTGATTAGTGACCTACATTCTAAAGGTTACACCTCTGACAACGCGGAAGAAATCCCCCCTTCTCAGGTTGGAGATGACCATCAAGCAGCTGCCTTGGAGGCTGTGGATGGTTCCAGGTAATTCTGAGAATGTCGGGCATCCATCTCCCGAGATCCTCTCAGTCTCCTCTGGTGGGCTTGGCTGTGGTTTCCCTATCAAGCTAACCAGTCACCGCAGTCTCCTGACTTCCAAGCATACCCTTCTTGGTTCTTGTTTGTTTTGTTGACAGCCAGTTGAAGTGGGTTTTCACTGGCCCATAACTGAAAGGGTCCTTGGTGGAGACGAAATGCTACCTTGGCCTCTTCCTGGCCCCTTTGTCCTCTTGAGTCCCCTCACTGGGTGTGATTTCCAGAGCAGACATGGTGGGAGAGTTCAGGGACCCAGGAGCCCATACAGGAGGAGTGAGGGAGGTGGGCGGAGAAATGGAAGTGGACCCCTGGCCTATGCTGCCTCTGTTTTTACCCCAAGTCTCTATGGAGAGGTGAAACTGAGGAGCCTCAGTTCAAAGTTAGGCATGGTTGCCCCCGTATTTTCATTTGTCCCTTTAACATAGGATGGTGCTTTCCTCACCTCCATTTATCTCAGGCAGTCCCAGCCACTGTCACAGAGCACCTAGACTGTGGGTGGCTTCTAAACTTAGGTGCTCATTTCTGCAGGTCTGGGGGCTCAGGTCCTGGGTCAGAGGAGCAAAGTGAGGTCCTGCTTGCTTCCTCAGGTGTGGAAAATGAGCAGAGAGCCCTCCAGGGTCCTTTAATAAGGTCACTGGTGCCACCCACGAGGGCACCACGCTGAGGATCTCCTCGGATCCCTTCCTGAGAATCCCTTCCTGACTCGTGCGCCTGGCTAAGGATTTCAGGATGTGATCTGGGCACACACATTCTGTCCAGCGGGCTGCAGTCTTAAGCCTCTTGTGGATTTTCCTTTCTGGGAAATGCTGGTCCCCAGGGCATTCTGGGGGCTGCTGGGTCAGAGGTGTGACACGAAGTTCCTGCCTGGACCTGTTCCCACTCTGTCTGAAATCCCACTGCAACCTCGGTCCCTGCCTGAACAGGTGACTAACGCAGCCCCAGGCCCAAGGGACAGAAGCCAGAGTACACTATCGTTGTCTGGGGACACAGAGCACAGTGACGTAAGCAGTGCCGGAGCCTGACTACTGCTTAGAAGCCAGAGCCCAGACACAGCTCAGCCCGCTGTGTCTCCTCTCTGGGCAACGCGGAGGCCTTCCTGGTCCTGTGTGTTCGGGCCTCAGGCAGTGTCTTGTTGTTGCCCAGACTCAGCTCTTGATACTGTGAGGCCAAGGCACATGGGGCCAGCACAGCTCCAGGCAGCCATATCTTGTCAGCAGGGCCATGTCCACCCAAAGGGGACGCCTTTTCCTAACTGGGGGTGAAGGGCACCCTTGTGGAGAGAAACTGCCTACTTCTGGATCATGTAGACTTCAGCTTATATTTTTCAAGTCCCTTGCTTGTTTCCATTGCCAGAGATGAGGCAACTGGCACAAAGAGACCACCCATCCCGGCAAAAGCAGGTTGCACCAGAGAAAACACAAATGCAAAGTATCACAGCAGGGAGGCGGGTGGGGAGAGCTGTCCTGTCTCCTATCTTCTGATAGGACACTGATGACAATGCCAAAAACAAGATCAGTGCCAGTGAAGTAAGAAGAGCATGTTTGAAAATAGTGCGTCCTTATTTTTAAAGGAAATTTCACAACAATTTTATCCCACGCCAGTGTATATGTAGTGGGGGAAATGTATAAAAAAGATAAGGGTTGTCACAGGTGGTGGTGCACACTTGTGATACCAGCAGTCCAGCAGGCTGAGGCAGGAAAATCACAAGTTCAAGTTCAGCCTGAGCAACTTAGCAAGACCTTTGTCTCAAAATTAAAGATAAAAACACTAGAGATGCAGCTCAGTGCAAAGGCCCTGGGTTCGATCTCCAGGACAAGGGGAAAAAAAGAAAAGAAATAAAAGAGAGGAGTCACACTGCTCACAGCCTTTTCAAATAGTGCAATCAACTTTGTTTTAAAACATGCTTTGCAAACATAGGTTTGTTCAATGCAGTAGATTTATCAGCAATGTGAACCTGCAATTTTTGTCTCAGAAAGGAAACCAGGAACATGCAGAAGACAGCACAGAGTCGAATGAGGGGCACAAACAAGTGTCCCCTGCCTCACACTGTCCACATCCCAGACTCCTCCCTCTCTCCCCCCAACTCCTGGTGGCCCCACAACTGTGACCCTCCGGATGCCCTGAGAGTAAATTTCAAGTCCCTTTCAAGGGAAAGCACTTATTTATGTGATATTTCTGCATGCTTTTAATCACTGATTGTGTGTAAAATTGAACTATCATTTTTCTAGGCTGCGATCATCGTTTCCAAAATGAATGAATGATTTTCTGTGGCATTCAGAACTTTTGCACTGAGCTACATCCCTGGCCTTTATTTGTTTTGTTTTGTTTTGTTTTGTTTTGTTTTGTTTTGTTTTGAGATAGGGTCTCACTAAGTCGCTAAATTATCCAGGATGGGCTCAACTTGCCATCCTCCTGTCTCAGCCTCCTATGATGCTGGCATTACAGGTGTGCACTATCACACACAACTCCTTATTTTTTAACAACTGTATCACTGGTAGAATATTGAGTGTTGTACCCTAACCTTCCTCTTCCCATGGGCCCTGTTTTTATGTGCAATCCTGCAAAATGTGGTGAATTTTAAAAAACATAGATGTCACATTGTGGCGGAACTAACTCTACATCAAACTGTTAAATCCCACCATGAGTATCTGCCTGCTTGTAAACAGCGTGCGGCATGTGTACATAGGTACATTCATGCTCCAGCTATGGAAGCCATGCACAGTTCCACCCCACCATAGCCTCTGGCTCAAAGCCCTTCCTTCCTTTTGGGGAGTTAAGCTTGCTGACCTGGAAGTGGGTGCTGGGCTTTGCAGTTTGCAGTCTTGTGTTCCTTGTATGGGGTTTCTAGGGGGCTGGGTGTTGGACCCCTGCACCCTGGACTGGTCAAGGCAGTGGTCAAAGGCCAGGGAACAGACAGGGTCAGGCACTGTGCATGAGGACCTGAGGGGTTTCCTGGGGACCCTGGTCCAGGAACAGGAGGCCAGTGTCAGCGGGGAGGGCAGTGTTGGTGGAGGACAGACACATTCAGGGCTCTTGTCTGGTTCCTTTCCTTTCCATGCTCATCTTTTCTCCCATCCTTCCTCCCATCCTTCTTTCTTCCTTCTCTTTTCAATGCTTAGTCACTGAGTCATGGTACAGAATGTCACAGAAGGTGGGTGTGGCAGCAGACAAGGGACTGGGGCACCCAAGGGCACCCACGTTGGCCCACACCTGAGTGTCTCAGCCCTGCAGGTGCCAGGGGAAGTAGGAAATGGAGTCACAACTAATGAATTTCATTATCAACTCAAGTTCTCCTGGACAATGAGGCAGATGTGTGCACAGAAATCCCCAAGAGGCATTGGTGGGAGGGCTGAGAAGAGCAGGAGTAGGATTAACTCCTCTTAGGGGAGTTGAGGAGGAGACCACATTATACTGGGCTGCAGAGGGTGAGTAGGAATTCACTGCAGAAGAAGAGTAGGGAGTCCTTCCAGGAAGAAGAACTCAACTACCCAAAGGCACAGAGGAAGGGAAGGGCAATGGTTAGAAGAGGCTAGAAGGGTGATGCTGTGACCTCAGCGCTGTGGATCCTGGGAGGGAATGGCAGTCTGGTGCTATACTTGGAGGAGAAGTGAGTAAGGAGGAGATTTTCCTTTCTCCAGGGGCTGGAAGGCCAGCAGGAGCAGGAGGAGGAGGAAGGGAAAACATCCTGAGTATGGGGAGGAGGATCCAGGTGGGTTGAGGCTCTCAGGGACACTGCAGGAGGCCCAGGGCTGTGGGATCACGGAGCTGGGGTCAGACTCCTCGGCCTGCCCTCCGGAGGCATGCTCAGAGCAGGCTGGTTCTGGCCAGCTGTCCCGTATCTACACTCAGTTACTACCAGCCTTGAGTACAATTCCCCATGGTAGCGAGCACCCATGTCTCTTACTTCAGGGTTACACGGCCCTCTTCCTCCTCTGTCCTGACCTCAGCATATCTGAAAAGTCCTACACCCAAGCAAACTCAGTTTCTCCATCTGCAGGATGGACACAGCTCACCTACCTACCAAAGGATGGCATGGCAAAGGCCATATGAGGACATCTTTCTGTCCACTGGGGACTGCATGGAAGAAAGCAAGCAACTCCCTGAGTGCCCACCAACCAACACTAACCAGGACCTATTTGGAAAGATCTATCTTTCTCTGAACACACTCGAACATTCAGCACGTGCACACACATACTAGCACCCTCGTTCTCTCTTGCTCTACTGCACAATAAATGTTTTGTCTTCGAGTTGACCTTTATTCCTTTCAAAGTCACCTCTGATGCTTCTTTTAGTCTGATCTTGTCCACATGGGATGTGGGGAGACAGAGACATACATAAATAAATACCATGAAGAACAATAGAGCCGGGTAAGGAGGCAGAGGGCAATGAGGACAGAGTGCCAGTCCCTTTAGGTGGCCAAGGAAGGCCTTTCTGTAGAAGTTTCATTTGAGCCCATGAAGTGAAGGAGCAAGCCCTGTCCCTGCCTGGGAAGTGCTGGGCAGTAACCTGAATGAGTTCTGGTGCCGTGAAGATGGTAGGGACCGGGAGGATGGTGGGAACAATGCTGGACAACACTGGACACGCAGCCACTTCCCCTGCAGGAGGTTCGCCCAGCTGGAGGGCTATACCACTTAACCAGACTCATGATATGTTTTCAAATAAACAGTGCGTGTGAGGGTGCATGAAGGTGGCCTAGAAGACAGATGAGATGTCCTCTCGGTTGCCCCCTCAGATGGCAGGTCTCAGGGTCCCTAGGGCTGAGCAGATGTCAGAAGGTCATTCGTGTCTGGGGTTGTTGGTGAGTTTGCCTGTGCTTCTGGACACAGTGTTATGGTTTAAGTCTAGAATGACCCTCCAAATCTCATGTGCTGAGAAAGTGGGGCCTTTGGGAAGGTGATTGGATCACAGGAGTGTGATGCACACCAGTGATTCATCCATTGATGAGCTCATGGCTGAATGTGCTGTTAGGAAGTGGAAGAGGCCTGTCACTGGATGTGGCCTGGAAGGGTCCATCTCCCTCCCTGGCTGCTGCCTTTGCTCTCTGCTTCCAGTTACTATGATACCAGCAGCTTTTGTCTGCCCAGATCCTTCCATCAGGGTCTTCCTGCCTTGGGGTCAGCCAACCATGGACTGAATCCCCTAAAAACCGTGAGCCAAAATAAGCCTCTCCTCCTTTAAGCTGTCAAACTTGGGTATTGTGTCTTAGTGACAGGAAAGAGACTGAAGACACACGCCTTCTGCTTCTTTGATGTGTCTGGGGCCACCTTCTGTCCTGGCTTCCCACCCTTGGCTACGAGAGTAATGTTGTCAACAAAAGTTCTCCTCTTCAAGATGATCCACACCATTTAATTTTTTAACCCGGCCCATCCATTGGCTCTATGTGGCCATTCTATTGAGAATCCCAAATTGAATTTGTATGGATCGCTCACGCAAAAAGCCTTTTAGAGAGAGTGGTGGGCAGACTGTGGGGGCAGGATGGGGTTGCTTGCAGTGGGTCTGACTTGAATTCTCTCTCTCTCTCTCTCTCTCTCTCTCTCTCTCTGTCTCCGTTCTCTTCATTCCATTCTGTTAATGCCAGAGGTGAAACAAAAGTAGATTCTGTCCATAGAGGGGATTTTGGGAAGCAAGGACAGGGCCCTTGTCCTCACTCTGACCACTGTCCCTCTGCCTGTAGAGTGGATTTCAGGGCAGATATGCAAGGACTTAAAGTCCTAAAATTGAAAGACACATTCCTTTGCTTTTGGTGTTGGAAGACAAGACACAGTGGGAAAGCACCAGGAATCTCTACCCCTCCTCTTTCTCTCCCCACCTACACACACAGCCCAGAATTGCCGCTTTCAGCCCTCCCTACATGTCCAGGGTTCCCATGTGTCTGGTCTCACATCCCTGTGACTATGGAGACTCAGGCTGAGGCTGGTGAAAGGCAGTGGAGCCGAGAGTGTGGGCCCGAGCTGAGCATCCCCTGGGGGGTGGGAGGGTGAACCTCCGTGGGGAGATGTTGACTGCAGGCCCCACCCTGGGAAGTGGGCCTTCCATTTCCTTCCATGGCTCCCGAAGGGAATTCTGGTGGTTGGGGCAGATCAGCATTTGTCATCTTGACACCTTCCCATTGCTTGTCACATATTAACAGTCCTCCCGGGCCTCTTTCATATGTCCTCCTCCTCCCTTGGGGATCCTTGCTGTCCCAATGCTCTAGAAAGCTGAAGCAGGAGGATCACACAGTTGGGTCCAGCCTGGGCAACTTAGCAACTTAGAGAAACCCTGTCTCAAATTTTAAAAAACAAAAAAAGAAGAAAGGACGGAAATGTTGCTTAGTGTGCAGGCCCTGGTTCAATCCCCAGTAATGTTGACGCAGCTCAGGTCTGATTTCTGGGGAATGCTTGTCTTATTATTGTGGAACAGAGAGGGAAGAGCCAGACATGTGGGTTACGGGTCTGCCTCCCAGCTCCTCACCCTCCACCTATTTGGGCTTCAGTTACACAGGCTCTCAGAGCACAGCCCACCCTTACTCGTTGGAGGACTGAGAGGAGGTTTAAGGGATTCATGTAGAGTCGGCGTCAGGATCTACATGAGGCATGGAGCTCACAGACCCTCCAATTCCTCTGCCCCTTGTCTGCCTGTCTGCTGTGTCCAACCCAAGCACCCCATTAAAGAGAGTGGCAAAGCTGAGGTTTTATGCGAGGATGCAGCATGGGTCAGCACCCACAAATGGCAACCTCCCAGGGCCTCCCTGGAAAGATGGTCCAATGTAACTAAAAAGAAAGAAAAGAAATAGGACTTTATTGGGACATAGCTGAAGTTCAGATTTAATAGGCATCCATCCCATGATGCTGTTTTATTTATTGACTCCAATCCCAAGGTCTCAAACACCCTCACCTGGACTTTGTGATTTGCAAACTCATGTGTCTGTCTTCTGTTCATCCTCTGTGATGCCAATGAAAACCCTCTCTGGACAGTTTTCACAGAGTCATAGCCTGACTGCGGCTCACCCGCTGTGGGACCAGAGGCGCCGTCTCTAACCACTCTGAAACCTGCTTTCCTCATCTGTAAGACTCCTGGGCTGCCTTTTGCTTTTTTCTTTTTTGTCAGTATTGGGGATTGAATCCGGGGGCCTTCTACCACTGAACTACATTCCAGCCCTTTTCACTTCTTTCTATCTTTTTCTTTTGAGACAGGCTCTTGCTAAGTTGCCCAGGCAGGACTTGAACTTGCAATGCTCCTGCCTCAGCTTCCCTCCAAGCTGGGTCAACAGGCGTGTGTGACCGTACCCAGCTCTGCTCTGATTGTTCAACAAATTGTTAGAGCAGCAGATGAGATGTCAGGATGTCAGGCCTGACTCTTCCCCACATCTGCTGATCCACTCACGCATGGGCATTCTCTGGGTATAAACACACAAAGATTTTCCTCCTTGTCCTGAAGGATGTCATGCATGAGATGCACCAGAAAACCTTCAAGATCAAGACAGGTTGCAAGGACAGATCTAACCGAACTTTCGAGCCTGGCATAGAGGGTTGGTCCAGCAGGAAGCTTGTATTTGTGACACTGTGTCTGTGGGTTTTCAATGCCTTTAGAAATGTCTTGCATGCAATATTGTTTTCAATAAATATTTGTTGAATGAATGAATAATTGAGTGAATAAATGTGACTCTCTGCCTGGGTCATTTCGAAGTGCTCACAAACTGCTTACAAATTGTCTTTGGCTTGCAGTAGTTTTCTGGTACAGGGACTGAGTTTAAAAGAAGTTTGCCTCAAATAATTCCACAATAGTTTTCTGTGTTATCCATCTGGCAAGTCTCTTGGTGATTCTCTTGGCAGCCTGGCTCAAATACCCCAGGCAACGCAAGCTAAAGCCTGAAATGCGCATGAGCAGCTATTCTACACATTCTTTCTTTTCCATATTATTTACCAACCTCCTAATCTTTCTACTGACTTGTAAGGTATGGCAAAGAAGGGGACATCAAAGGCTAAAATCTTTTTTTTTTTTTTTTTTTTTTTAAGCACTGGAGATTGAACCCAGGGCCTTCACTCTGAGCTTCATCCTCAACCCTTTTTATTATTTATTTTGAGACAGGATATCCCTAAGTTGCTAAGTTGCCAAGGCTAACTGAGCTTGAATTTGTAATCTTCCTGCCTCAGCCTCCCAGAGTGCAGGAATTACAGGCATGCACCATCACACTTGGCTTGCATAAAGCCTTTTAAAAAAAATAGTTCATTTTTATTTCTATGGCCAGTTCACATCCTCAGGCAAAATGAACCTTCCAGATCCCCATGCTTGGGGAGGAGCAGCCTCGTTCCCTAGTCCCTTTTATCTCCATGTAATAAAGGGACAGTCTCTCCCTTTATTCTCCTCTTGTGCCCCTTGAAAAACTATATCTCATCTCCTGTGTCACATTTCCTGAATTCCTTTGGCTGTGTACGTGTTTGTGGTCCCTCCTGATTTCTTTGTCAACTTCCTCAGGAAGGAGTTGGTGTTATAATTTCTGGGCCACCTTGGTGTGGGTCTCTAGATGCTCCCTTGGTAGTTGAGATTTGTTTACCACACTGCCTTCTCTGTCCACATCCTCTTCTTGGAACAAAACAGGAGCTCTGTGAGACGCTGTCCCTACAAGAACACCTGGCTCTGTCAGGGCTCCTGTTTGAACCCTGATCTCCTTCAATGGATGCTTTTCAACAAATCCCTTAGGCCTATTGAAATCTTCTTTCTGAAAATCCATTTCCTTAAAGCAAGCCCCACTTTCTGACACTTCTCACCTCATCGACTGGGGATGGTGGTGTTGGACATCCTTTCAGTTTTATGCTTCTTGTTGCCTAAGCCTCAGATTCAAGGAGGCACAGCCTTAAACCTTACTGTTCCCTGGCACTGGGCAGCTGAAGCTTGCAAGTTGACTTGCCCTTTATGCACTCCATGCTTGGCTCCCTTGAGATGCATCCCTTGGTTTAAACTCCCTGCCCAGGGAGGCCAGGAACCAGGGAACCTTCCAAACTAGTCTTTCTCTGAGAGTAGTGTAGATGCCACACACAGGAATGCCTGGAAGGTATATAGGAACTTGTCCTTGCTGGAAGCAATCAATTTGTGAAGTACACAGAAAACTGTGCCCAGAGAAGCTAATCTCATCCACATTTGCATAATAGTCACTGAGCTCGAAACCTGGCAGCTGATTGCCTTCAGTTGGCCATTCGAGGACAAAGGAGTTAAGCTGAGGCTGTGGCCCAACATTTTTCATCAACACTGTTTCAGTCTGTTTTCTGTTGCTAAAACAAAATGCCTAAGTCTGGGTACTTTATAAAGGAAAGTTTGATTTAGCACACACTTTTGGAGGCTGAAAATTGAAGATCAAGTAGCTCCATTTGTTTGGTCTCTGGTGAGGATCTTCTGGCTGCGTCACAATGCATGATAGAGAAGCAGAAAAGAAAATGGCTCTGTGCAAAGGGGGTCAGCTCGAGGGAGTAGTGTGCTATTATAACAACAAGCTCTCATGAGAGTTAACTCACTGGGGAGACCACTAACACCTTCCAGATCATCACCTTCCACCAGGCTCCGCTTCTTAAAGGACCCACCACCTCAACACTGCCGTGCTGGGGACCAGGCTTCCTGCCCAAGAACCTTGTAGGACACCAACGACACACATCCAAACTAGCAAACATCAACAACATCTCAGGGGTTTGAGTCCATTGAACTTCTGCCATTTGGGGAAAACAGTCATAGGGATTTGAGGGCATAGCAAGGACACATTACATTTTTTTCTGAAAATGTTTAGAAAGGAACTATGGTATCTATGTGTTCATTGGTGTTCTCTTGCTGATGGAGGAAGTCATGATGATGTTGAATGAGCCGCCCACCTACTCTCTATGTGTCCTTTTCTCCAGTGCTCCCTCACTCTCTTCCCTCAAACAAGTTACTATGGTTACACAGGTTACTTCAGGATGCTTTGTCACCTCCAGGACTGAAGAGTTCTATGCAATAATAGGTCCATTACCATGCTGGGACTAATTGTGCAGTGTGCTAATCAGTACCTGCTACTCTACATGTATGAGACATGATCGGAAAATACTGTGAATGTTTAAAAATTTTTTTAAAGAATGCATTGCAGTAAAATACACATTGTCGTTAAACTCCTTTGTTTCAAATACACATATCCCACCATTCTCGCCATTTTCTGAAGCAGTTTATAGTTTACCTTTATGGCAATTTCTGTCAAATAAAAATATTACAGTATGTGTACTGATTAATCTTATTCACCAAATCTGGTACCATGTGACTTCTGACTCTTCCCTAAAGTCAAAATGACCATGAAAGGTAATCAAGAAATCGAGGTAACTGCAACAGTGCAACTAAAGAAACTCACAAAAGAGGACTTCCAGAACTGCTTCAGAAAGTGGCAAGAACAATGGGATAGGCATGTAGGATGAGAATATTTTGAGAGCAATTAATGGCTAGGTGTCTCTTCCTGTAATACAATTTTTTAAAAATTTGAACACTCACTATATTTTATAATCACACTTTATATGTGTAAGACTCCCCCTTTCCTGCTCACAATTCCCTGGATTTGTCTATATTTGCATCTCATTCCTCTCATACACCTGAAATGGCAAGTAGTAATCAGTTATCTCTCCTGATTTTCTAAGTTAAAAAACAGGATGTAAAGGGATTCCATATTTTACCTGGAGTCACCCAGGAAGTCAATGGTATACACTCTTATCAGGGCTCATGTTATGTTCTCTGTGACACAAAGCAAGAACTTGTGGTCATTCCATGCTTTCCTTTGGCATGTTGACCACACAGAACTACACAGAGAAAGATAAATGGCAGTGCTTAGAGCCCTGAGTGGGGACAAAAGGCCTAGTGCCCAGCTGGACACTGGAGGACACAGGCACTTTCAGGATGTGTGGCACTGGGCAAAACCAGGTAGGCTTCTGGTCCATGTGTTCTCTTCCAACTGCCTCACTGTCACAAGACAGTGAAGAGCAGTGACCACTAAGGTCCTTTTCTGTTCAGTCCCTTTGCTTTCCTGTGGTTGATGTGTTTCAGGCATAGTTGATGTGGGTTCTGGGAAGCATAGTTGACTATCTCATGTCTTGAGGACGATGACACTTACACCAGTCACCCAGTTTCACAGTCAATAGCAGCCCTTCCACTTTCAAAGGTAACATAGTTTGGAGGATGTCATAGGTAAACCAAAATATGACAGAGGAACCTGGCTTCTTGGTTTACCAACAGCAGGACCACTGAAGTTGGGAGGCTCAGAGGCCCACTCTTCAGAAGTGCAAACGCCCAAGTAGTCCAAGGCCTGAAATCTGTCATGGCCACTCTGCCGTGGAGCGGAATCTATGCTATTCACACAACTGTGTTTACAGAGCATCTATTATATGTGTACCTGCTTTGAAACACAGGCTGATGGAAATCTCTCTCACACATTTCCTGCAGCAGACCAGCAGGAGGCTTACAGATTGGCTCTTGAATTTTATAATCCAGAGTGAAAATATAATTTGATGTCTTTGCTAATGGAAGTTAGTGCTGTGAAGCAGGGACTAAAGCAAATGGAGAGGAGACTTCCGAGGAGTCGTGGAAGGGCCCCTAGGTATAGCTCCTGGCCATCTTCTGCCCTGGCTGTAGACAGACACTTTCCACCTGGCTGAAGATTCCTTTCTGGATCCCATGATATTTTGATTTTTCCCAAAGGATGAGGTGGGTGGTGTGTGAGAGAAGCAGTAATCTCACCGCAGCAGCATCTGGAAATTACATCTATCCTGATCGGACATGGTGGGGTTTATGTCTCTTTTTATTGGAATACTAGAAACAAGTGCCTGCACAGCTATGTCATTCTCCTGGTCCCCTCAGCAGATCCTCAAGGAGTGCAAGTCACCTTGCAAAGCCTGAAGCCTGGCAGAAGAGCAGCTGCCTCTCTGCTTGATGGCAGGAGAAACTGAGGACATTCCTCGGGCCCTCCTGTCCCTACTGAGCATGGGTTGTGGGGCTCTTCTCCTTCACCCACGTTCTCAAAAAGAAAAGACACACCAAGCATGAAGATAAAGCTGGCACAGGAGAGCTTCCACGCAGCCCATCTCTGAAGTTTTTGTGGGATGAATGTGTCCTTTTTGGGCTCCTTCACCTTGCAGATGCCATTGTCCATTGGGGGCTGCCACAGATGAACTTAGCTCTGGCCAGCAAGTGGGGCTCTGTCCTCGAAATGTCCTGCCACTGTCCCGTATTCTGACCCACACTCGCAGCCCCCTTGGAAAGTTCTTCAGTAAACACTTAGCTGTGTCTAATATGCTGATTTACAAGTTGTAAGCAACCCCTGGCCAAGGAGAAAGGCCAGCGGGAGTCTCCGTGGAGCGGCACAGTGCAGCGAGGTGCCTCAGGGTGCCCGAAAGCCATTAAGAAGCTGAGGCGACAGACATATGGTTAAAAGGTGAAAAGAGAACCTTAGGGAAACGAGCCATTAACATCAGCGTGAGGAGAGAGGAAAGTGCGAAGTGTGGCAGCAGAGAGGGTTCAGCTCGCCCTCAGAGTGACTGTCCTGGGGAGCAACCAGGCCCTCGAGGTGGCATTAAGCTTCTTGGGTAGGATGGGCCATGAGGAAGAGAAGCCCAGAAATTCTTGACTTGTCCATGCCTTGGCTAATGGATATAGAACATTATAGGTTTTTAAATATTAACCTCAAGAAAGAATCATCTAACTGCAGAGTTCCACCGTGGACAAGCAGGAGAGGTCAGCTCATAAGGTTTTCATCATTGTTTCCTGGGACAGTCTTCCTCTTGCAAACGTGAGACCAATCGAAGGCCGTGTCTGCCTCATTTGTTTTATTGGAGCATGGGTGAGGAGTGGTGGGAAAAGCAGTCAGCCTGCACAGATGTGAGTCCCTGGGAGTTACGGCTGTACAGTTCGGGACAATGTATTGAACCCCTGAGCTTCCTCATCTGCAAAGTACAGAGAACACTAACCATCACTTGGGCGTTGGGAAAATTAAGTAAGATCAAGTACACAGGATTCACTGGTGCAATGTCTGACACGCAGAAGACCAATAAGAGCCAGCTGACTTGGAATCTCTGCGATTCCCGCACCAATGGAACATTAATTAAATCAGATACTTAGTGTGCAGGCAGCTTGAAAGTGATTTTCTTGGAGTTTGAAGCTAAGACAGGTAGGGGGTACTTATGATGTGCAGTGCTCAGTGCCTGGAAGTGACCCCATTTGCCCACTGCTTTCCCTGAAGCTAACAAAGCCAGAGCTTTTAGGGACCCATAGCTCGTGTCCGTGGTTGTTCTGATATTATTCTTGTTGATGCCCAAGTTCACTCAGCAAAAAAAGGTGGTTATGTACCCCCTAACTTTCCTGATTTTCTTACTTGCACTTTCTTCAGGCTGATTCTGAGCTGAAAAATAACATTTGGGGTCAGTAGTGGGGTTTCGTGTCTGTGGGCAATGTACGAGAAATTATAAAAAGTATGGTGAATACTTAACATTTTAACAAATTATTGCCATATGACACAATGTTAATCTCCCTCAGAATATTCCTCTCACTTTGAGCACTGGTTCCATTGTTCTTGTCATTCTATCAAGCAGTTCTGAAAGTCCTCTTTTGTGAGGGTTTTTATGAGGTGTGATCAAAACTACAATAAATTCTGCTGCCAATGTCATCCAATAGAAAAGCAGGCTACTAAAAACATGGCAGCGAGTCCTCATCCACCTCATTCACCGGATCTGTCACTGTGAGACTTCTGGACCCTTCCTAAAGTCAAAATGATCATGAAAAGTAAAAGTTTTGAATGCATTCAGGACATTGATGCAACCACAACTGTGCGACTAAAGACGCTCCTGAGAGAACCATCAGAACTGCTTCAGAGAGTGGCACAAACAGTGGGTAAGTGTGTTGGAAGGGAAAAGGAGTATTTGAAGGGGAATTACTGACAATGTGTCTTTTGTTGTAATAATTTTTTAAATTTAAACCCAAACCATATTTTGCAATCAAATGGTATAATTTGGGTTTGGGACAAGCATCCTCTGTAAGCCAACAGAATTTCCACGCTTTCCACCAGGAAGGAACCAGTACTGTCTCTCCCCGCCATTTCTTCATCCACCTATACACTAACACATAGAATATGGTTGTGCGTTATTTTCTCTGAAACTTCCTGTAGCACTTAAATGAATAATCTTAAAGTATTTTCATTACCAATGGATTTTTTAAAGAAAAGGATCTCTGGGAACTCTCACCTGGTATATTGCTTCAATGGTAGGTAAGAATTTCAGAGTGACCTTGCTAAGAAATATTGTGGAGCAAAGGCAAAGGCCAGAAAATAAAATGAGCCCAGAATACTCAGCTCTCATGAGGTACTGCCAATACAAGAGCAAAGGAGGAAGGCAAGCTGCTGGTCATGGAGCAGCTAACATAAAATGTGGCATTCTCTGCAGAGAAGAGTTCTCCACACTGACCATTCCTACCACAAACCCCACAGCTTCATATATTATGGTTTTTTCACTGTCTTTTCTTTCTTTCTGACGTGACTGGGTCTCTGACAATGCAATTTATATTTGCACAGAGCGTTATATCATGTCATGTCATGATTCTGTGTATGTTAAGGACATGATGTCACGTTGCTGAATCAATATTTCTTAATGGACATTTCAGCAGCTCATGGAGGGTAGCTCTGGAAGGTCAGTGTGTTGCCGAGGGACTAGAAAGGGTCTGCACCTCCAGGGGGTAAGATGTCTGCTTCTCTTTGGGCTCATTTATGGTGAGGACTAAGCATACAGTTTCATTTTTTGCTGCCTTCCCCCGTCAAGCACCCATAAAATGATACACAAAGTATATTTATTCTAAAAAAAAGATTTCTAAAACTCCACTAGCTCAGTGATCCCCAAGCATTTCCTGTAAACTCCAAGATGGTAGTTATTTTTAGTTTGCAGGCTCAGCTGTGCCACAGAAGTGTGAAAGCAGCCATAGATGGTGAATCCATGCATGGCCTGTGCTGCAACCCAACTTTAGGGACACCAAAATCTGGACTTCATTTTATTCTCATGTATATGCAATATTATTCCTTTGATCTTGGTAACCATTTAAGAGTATGAAAGTAGCTCACATAAGATGTACAAAAACAGGCCATGGGTAGGATTTAGCCTGTAGTATGTAACTTGGTGACCTTTGCTGGAAAGAAAGCAATCTAGGTGTCTTGTATAGCATGAATTGTTCAGACTTGGATTTCTCTGTCTCAGTGTCTCTGACAGCCCAAAGAGGGGTCATAAAATCGACATGAGACTTTCTCTTCCTTTCCAGCACAGACGCCGGAAGGAAAGAAATGGAATGTGCATGCAGTACACGCTTGGTAGACACAGGAGTGCTATGTGTGCATAAGCCAGAGTGTGTCCGCGGTAGGAAAGAAGAGTTGGGTAACAGGGAGGGTTCTTTTAAATTTATCAGAAGCAGCAGAGTACACTCCCTCTCTCTAATAATCACAAAGCTGGACTTACAACGCTTATCAAACCATTTTGGTGGGGTCTGCATCATCTCACCAATTTCAACAAACCATCCCAGCAGGGAGAAAGATTAGGCAGTGTATGTTTATTCTCTGTAGAGTTGCAGCTGTGATCTCTTCAAGGCAATGAGCCATGGAAACAGAAGCTTACGTGCTCCCACTGCCAGTGGTTTCCCAGGACAGAGCACAGTCGTGTGGTCTGCGCTCAGGTGAGGAAGTGCATACTGCCTTATCCTCGAGAGATGCAAACTCTTAATGGGGGGTGGGGGAGAGGCCCTGAGCTCTCTGCTCTGATTGAGCTGGGGCTGGCAAGAGGCCTGCAAAACAAGAAGATAGAGGGAAGTAACATGGTGAGAATCCTACCAGGTCAGTGCTTCCCACCCAAAGGAGATAGACAGGAACCTAAAAAGAGGGTCCCAATTACCCAAGGCCTTGCAGGATTAGGGGACCAGAAGTAGGCAGAAAAACTCAAGCAAGATGGGCCAGACCAAGGCCCCTCAGTCACTCTGCTCTGCACTGGGGAGCTAAACACTGGCATGAGTCCCTTTGTTCACCAAGGACAAAGAAGGTGACCCCTCAGTTCTCTCACCAGTGGCCAGGCTCCAACAGGCTCTGTCCAGGCACCCTCACAGGGGAAATTTGGGGTGTTTGGTGGGCCTGTTCAGAACCAGGGCCCATAGCCAACCAGGGAAGGCTACATGTCCAGACCCATGCCATTCTTCCACAGAGGGGTATGTTAGCAGAAAGCTTCTACTGGACCCTCCAGGGGAGACTCAGCTGGAATAAGAAATTTTCCTGAAGCCTGAAGAGCGTTAGTGAGCCAACCCTAAAGCCTGGGTAAGAGGAGACATTGATGTCACACTGCTACCTCCCCCACCCCCACCCTGCACACAGGGCGCTGCCAGGACAGATAGCAAATGACTAAACCTCTGGTCACCACATCTGGCATCAGCTGCAGCCTCCTGTTCCCTCCTCAGGCCTCAGGCTCCTGCCCTGCAGAAGACCGCACTGGAGAAATCACTCCGAGATATGTCATGCTGCCTGCTCTGCTAACACTGGGAGCCCTTTACATGGTTTCAATTTCAGACAGTTCTACTAATAACACCATCTTTACCTGTGGGAGTGGGGTGGGGTGGGGAGATAATGCCGGCACAACAGAGGGGACATTGGCCATCTGGGTACACAAAAATACGTTGAACATTTAAACTTAAAAAGTTATATGGTGGAAAAGAGATTGCCCTCAAAATCCTCCCCCTCACTTTGAACACGTTTATCCCAATGTTCCTGACACTTTCTGAAGCAGTTCTGGAAGTCTTGTTTCATGAATCTTTTTCTGTGGCTGTCTTAACATCCTGAATTAATTCAAAACATTCACAGCGGTTTTTGTCAATTAAAATCATTACTATATGTCCCCATTCATTTTACTCAATGGATGGGGCTCTAGGTGACTTCTGACTCCTCCCCAAGGTCAGAATGACCATGAAAGGGAAATGATTTGAACAGATTCAGGACACTGAAGAAGCTAGGACAGTGCAACTGAAGATACTCAGGATAGAGGACTTCCAGAACTGCTTCAGAAAGTGGTGAGAATGATGTGATAAGTATATGAAAGGAAAAATTACATCAATGTCTTTTTCTGTAATAAACTACTTTTCAATTTAAACATCCATCAGATTTTTTTTTTATCATACCACATACACCAAATGCATTGACTTCAGAATTCTTCATGCACATTTACCAAGCAAACAAACAAACAAAACAAAACAAACTCCAAACCAAAATCACTTCCCAAGAACCTACTTCAGGCCAGGGATTTACACTGTTTCTGTCACTGAACAAAGCTGAGTGGCTGAGGCAGGAGGATTGCAAGTTTGAGTCCAGACTGGACAACTTGATAATAATAATAAAAGGGGCTGGGAATTTAGCTCAGTGTGAAGGCCGTGGCAGTGAGGAAAAAAATCTTTCATACAGCCACACCTAGGGATATGACAAGGACCCTGGTGTCCACGGAGAGCCACACGGAAGTCACCAAGGGCAAGGGGTGGCCAAGAGACTCTTGAAGGTTTTCCCTGCAGTGCAGGCTCTGCTCTACTTCCCTTGTGCCTGTGCCCGGGTGGCTCATGGTAGCCTGGCCGCTTTGCTCCTGGGGTTCACTGGCCACCTCCAAGAGCTGTCAGTAAAATATGTTATCACGAGGAGCTGGTTGCCAGCAGAGGCCAGATGGACATTTTCAATGCTGATGTAAAATTATGTGGGGGAGCTACAGAGGAAGACAGAGAGAGAGCTGGCCCGGCCTCGGGGGCTCCTGTGTGGGCGTCATCCACGGACACTGAGGGTCTGGGTCACTTCCCCCCATTGCAGAGTCCTGGTGAGGAGACACAGCTGCACTGGGCCAGCATCACCGGAGCTCATATTCGGGGGTCTGGAGCACGGGAGTGGGAGGGAGAACGTGGCTATGTGGCTCCTATGGGAATGGTGCGCTCCCACATCTCTATCTGGGGTGGAAAGGGAGTTCCCTTAGCCCAGCCAAGAAGGCTGATGTCACAGGCAAAGGGGACAGAGTTTGATTGTGTGTCACATGGCAGTGGGAACAGGCTCCTCAGAGGGACGCCCTTATCAATTAGGTAATGTCTGCTCACGATTGAGGAACTGTGTGGTGCTGTGCTCCAGCTGTTGAGCCAACATCTGCAAAGGGCATGGCACCTTGTGGGAAAGGCTTTCTGAGCTCGGATCATAGGGGACCGAGTCCAGAAGACTGGTACTGCCAGCAGCGATGTCACTCAAAACAGAAGGACATGGCAGAAATACCAGTGGGTGGAGGAGGCGGCTATGGTTGGGACTTTGGTGTCAGTTCCAGGCATGAAACATGCATGTGCGCAGAAACGATGCCTATAGCCAAAGGTTTTTCCCCACTCCCTTTCTTCCTTTCCCCTTCTTTCCTTCCTCCTTTCCCCTTCCTCTCTCCTCCTTTCTTCCCTTCCTTCTCCTTTCCTTCCCCCTCTTTTCCAACTTTCCCTCTCTTCTTTTTTCCATTCCCCTTCCTACCTTCCTCCTCCCATTTTGAAATACCCACCTTTAATGTTATTTAATAAAACACTGGGTGGGCTGCTTAGTAACTGCACCTGTGCCGAAGAAGCCATAGCCAGAGAGGCAAAATAAATGTGGGAAAACAGAAAGTGTGCTAGAATACAATAGAAGCATATACTCTAGCCAGTGAATATACTTTGTTAAAACAGATTTTATTTAACGTTCTCTCTTCTCGCCTTTTAAAAATAGCACATCACAAAGCAGAGTGGAGAATGCAGGTCTGCAAAGCAATCCCCAACCTCAACTAGCACTGATAGTCCTTGTTTAACGACCCACCTGTTTAATGACTGTTCAGACTTTCCACCAAGGAGTGCTGCTTGAACTTGTGACCTGCTGCTCTGACTGACAACCTGCACTGGGATTTAGGATGTAGGAACGTGAGCAGCAGTGAAGCCTCTCACGGCTTCTTCTATAGTACTGTACAGTAGGATGCTGTGGTTTTATGTTCTGTTACATTACAATGCTGCATGTAAGTTACTCAAAGGAAAGCATAGCCATCAAGTTGGAATTTCTTTTGACCATTTCTTTGCTCTAAAGGTACATACTATAAACAGTTCCTCATTTAGCAACCAACTCAGTTAACAAAGGATTATTGGGAATGGATCTCAGTTTTTGAACAAGGAATGTCTATAATGGAAATATCTGAAAGAAAACATACGTATATTGGTACATGTCTACATGCATATTTTTGCACAAAAATAGAGTTTTACTGTTTTTACTATAATGTGTTCATTTCATTGAGCATATTGTTGGTATGTTTCAGGGTGGTTCATAGATATAGGCATACCACAGTGGCTTTCATGGGTTACAAAGCAGTCTATCGTGCACAGAACTGAGTCCACCATTCCCCATTGATAAGAATCTACTTTCTCAGAGTGGGGATTTGATTTTTTAAAAACATGGCAGCCCTCGTTATAACTAAATAACTACAGATTTGTCACATTGTTTCCTTAGGATAACTTTCTAGAAGTAAAATTCTGTAAGTCACACATATGCAAGCACCAGTATCTTTGCACATGTGTGACAAACTGAAGGAAAAACTATGTATATGTTTATGCATATGTATATACAAATAGTTAAGATAGTTAAAGAAAAAATTTGCTGAGATTTTGATAGATATTGAGGTGAATCTATAGGTAAGTTTAGGAAGAATAAATGTTTTGATATTTGTCCAACTCACGTACATAGTCTCTCTTCACTTATTTAGGTTGTATTTGAGTACTTTTGATCAGTTTTTATAGTTTTTAGGATACAGATAATGAATGTATTTTGGTTGATTTATACAGTAATGTTACTTTAAGCTTCTTTGTGATGTTGCCTTTACAATTTTACTTTTGAATTATTCATTGCTTGTATATAGGCCAACACTAGATTTTTGTTTATGGCTTTGTGACCTTATACCATGACCTTGCTAAACCTGCTTGTCTGTTTCATTGCTTTTTTTTTTTTTGTAGGTTCTTTGTAAATAAAAAAAAGTAAAATTCCAACAGAATTGTGAACACATTTTTAACGTTATTTGATATATAAGCCCCACTACACACTAGAGAGTTTATATCAAAGATGGCATTATTCCCTTAATGTTTTGCAATTCAGTACTTGAAAATTTTATATCATTATTAAATAAATGTATCAATTGCAGCTAAAATAACCCCAATATTTTAAGTTTACATATTTGACTTTTGGTATAATTTTATTAATTTTACTTCTGTTTTATACTATAATCATAAAACATCTGACTATAACACAGTGTTTTTTCAATTTTCCACTCACTCCTCCCGTTCCTCCCCCGTATCGAGTTTTAGTTTTTTAATGTGATGCACAGATCAATTACTTCATTTGTAGTAAATGATTAACCTGTTGTAAGATATATTCAAGCATATTTATATTTATATTTCCCATTTTATTTTATTTTTTATTTTTATTTTTTTATTTTTAAAAATTTTTTAAAATTTATATTTTCTATTTTAAATATTATTTATTTCATTTTTCTTAAATTAGAGCTAGATATTTGTCCATGTTTGTTGGTCTTTTCAAGAAGCAGCTCAGTTTTCCTTCTCAATTTTATTATTCTTCAAATCATTAACTTCTATCTTATTAATTTTTTCTCTTTTCTTATTTTTAATATTTTTATAGCTTCATCATTTGAATTCACTATTATTTCACTTTAATTCTCTGTTTAATGATAAAAATTGGGGCTTGAATATTTCTGTCATTATATAGTAGCTGCCACCAAATTCTAAACATTTTGTGTGACATCTTCTCACAAACATTACTTCCTAAATAATTTGAAATATTACTTTGGTTGTTCTTTGACAGACAAATTTCTGAAACAAAGATATTTTCTCACTTACAAGTAGCTTGGGGTTTACTTTAAATAGCATTTTAAAGTAAATTTTTTTAACTCTTGGAAAAAGCTTAGATTTTTTTTCTTAAATTTGAAGTACTGTGAAAACTGGTATCGTAAACAGGCAGACATTCCAGCAAGCATACACAGACTCATGTGTGTGCATCTTGTCTCTACCCAAACACCAACATCTCTATCTGTTTACAGTAACAAACCACACTTCACGCACTGTTCTTTCATTCACTTTTATGGATGGGCGTCTCCTATGGAAAATCCAGGGTTGCAACCTGAAATTGAAACAGCAGAAGAAATCTTTGATATTGGTCAAGTTTCCCACCGAGAGCTCATGCTTCTAACTCACTCAGAACACTGTAGATTTTTTTTCTTTAACTTTTGGAAAATTTTGAGGTTCTTTGAGAAGTCTGGTCCCCAATTGGTCATTCATTTTTAAAAAGTGAAAGAAAAAAGAGGAAGTCAGGATTAGATTTCTATTTTTACTGGGTGTTTTCTCAAATAGTCCAAAGTGACTTCCTGTGGCCTACTGTGTATCTTCCCCACACCCCCGCTTGCTTTCTGTAACAGAATCCACAGCCACGCTGCCCTATTTCCTTCCTCTGGGTTCTTCTCCCACCCTGCTCCTCCTCTACCTCCTGCTTTACTGTCGTGTTAAAAAAATAAAACATTAAATTTGCCATCTTCATCCATTTTTAAGTGTACTGTTCAATGGGGTTAAATATACTCACATTGTGCAACAGATCGGTAGAGTTTTTATCTTTCAACACTGAAATGCTGTATCTACTAACCATTAATTCCTCCTAGTCCTTAATAACCACCTTTCTATTTTCTATTTCTATGATTTTTGACAGCTTTAAATACTCCGTATGAGTGAGATCATACGGTTTTTGTGCTTTCATGACAGTCTTATTTTTCTTAGCATAATGTCCTTGAGGTTGAACTCCGTTGTACCTAGGCATCCTGTTTTACTTTTTAAGGCTGTGTAATATTCCACTGTGTGTATGCGCCGCATTTTCCTTAACTTTTCTTCTCTTACCACACATAATGTAGCACAACACATTCATGACATATGAGGTCTTATGTACTGTTCCACATGGAACATGTATTTTAACTTTTATTTTCTCCCTCAAATCTCCCTTCAAAGCTATTATTTTCTTTCAGAAAGTGATGGAAAGCAAAGAAACTAAGCAGAAGAAAAGTATTGTGTGACCAAATACACTGGTAATTTTTGACTTTTCACATTAAAATCATGACCACTACTCTCTGTTTGTTGGTAATCATATGTTATACTTTTCACTGATGTTTTACTTCAATGTAATCTGTATGTCTCTAAGGTTTTAATTGATTTTTCTTCTCCGTTTGAGACTATTAACTTGTGCTATAAAACTTTAACCTACTTATATTTATTGTTACAATTTATATATTCCATTTTAAATCTATGTTTGTCTTTTGTGACTTCTGGTTTTTAAGCTTCTTTAACTTTTACTGAACAATATATTTTCTTCCATCATGCTTTGCATATGTTTCACCTCGAACTGTAGTACCTGTTACCAGGAAGTTGTTCGAAGTGTTACTCATTTTCAAAGCTCTGACTGCAGTGTAAACTCAGTGCCATCAACAATCAGCTATATGGGCTTGACCAGGCTGTAGTTTTTCTGCCCTTTATGATTGACATATGTCCTCAGGTAAGCAGGTGAGAGCTGAATCAGTATCTACATTTTCCAAGCTCCTATCCTTGTGTCACTGTGCTATGGCAAAGGCGCCCTTTCTCTTCAGACTCTGTGACCTTTCAGCCAGTGTAATATGAAAAGTCCCCAACTCCAGGAACACACTGCTTCAAGACTTTTGCTGCCATTATCCCAAATGTCCCATTTTCCAATGACTGTCATCTCTCAGTGTGCTAAGTCATCACAGTCCTCCTTCTTGCTTTTGGTTTCTTGATTTCTAATGGCTTGTGGAGGAAGAACATTTGTTAGGCACTTGACAGTGCTGCTTCCCATGTCAACAACCAGGCAGAAATAGGAAGGGCAGGTAAGCTGGGTTTGTACAAGAACTCAAGCTGGGGCAGCCCTTGGAGTTGTCCAGAGAGTGGGTCAAACAGCACTGGATATGGATGGCCCTGGAACAGCTGCTTTCGACTGAGGCCATCCTCAAGTAGGCTTGAGTGAGGTTGAACTGGCCAGAACCCCTCTGCCCAGCAGCAGGCTGAGGCTTCTATCCCAAAAATGGAACTAGGCAGCACACTTGGGCATCTCCATGTAGTCCTGCTGCTAGTTACCAGAGTTGTCATACTTCCTGTCTCCTCGCCTGGCTATGAGAGCTGACACGGTGATTTTCTTGTTCAGAGGACAACTCCAGTTCTTATAAAGCAACTTCTAATAGGCCGTGTGTGTGTGTGCGTGTGTGTTTGGTACAGTGAATTAAACTCACGGCCTCCTAGGCTAGGTAAGTGCTCTAGCCCCAAGTTATATCTCCTGCCCCTTCCTTTTTGTTGTTGTTGTTGTTGTTGTTGAGACAGAGCCTCACTAATTTACCTAGGCTGGCCTTGAAGTTGGAATCCCCCTGCCTCAACCTCTGGAATAGTTGAGACTGCAGGTGTGTGCCACCGTGCCTGACTCTAACAGACTCTTACTAAGCATTAGTCAAATAAATAAATAAATGACATATCTTTAGATATAAGAAAGTGTCAAGGCTGAGCAGAGAAAATTGCAAAGAGGAAAGGAATTCCCCATCTCATATAGAAATAAATGTTATGAGATACAATAAAACAAGTAACCCTCAAATTTACCAAAGGGGAGAAAACAAGAGAAATTAGAGAGGATACAGAAATTCTCCCAGTGTCACTTGAGAAATACAGCTGGAAATTGTGGAAAGAGTATTTATGACCTTCGAATCCAAAGAGAGAAGTAAAATCATTGCCTGGGGTGGTGTTTTTTACCCTACAGGCTGCAGCTCCTTCTCAGGTTTCCTGACAGACCCTCCACCCAGGCGAATCTCCTACGCTGCCTGTGTGTGTGTGTGTGTGTGTGTGTGTGTGTGTGTGTGCACGTGAGAGACTTAGATGAGTTTCAGATACACACAGGGGATTTTTTCCCAATGCAGCTCGGAGATCAGTGCTGATGCCTGTTATGAACACCTTGGTGTGTCTAGAAGTCAGGTTCTAGAGGGCTGTGTTGGACAACTAGTTAATCGGTCTCAAGCAGAGACTCCATCAGCTGGCTTCACTGTCCTCAATCTTGTTTGCTTCCTCTGCCCTAGGAGGCTCTGGAACACTAAGCTGCTCTTGGGACCTGGGCCCAGATACATTTGCATCCTGCTTTTTCTGCTCTCGGGCCTGGCTCCTTCTCCCCAAAGACCAACTCAACGAGCAGAGCAAAAGGAGGCTGTAAAACTGAGAGGCCCGGGGCTCGGAGGAGCTCTTGGTAATTGCACCTGCTCAGCAGCTGAGAAAGCCGAACTTTGAACCTTTGAACCACCAAGTCCCTCCTCACTGCAGCCTCCCAGAGTGGGAAAACTGTGTATGTCTACCCTATGGGGCAGGGCATGGAGGGCTTTTGTTAGCTGCAAATGTCCTCCTCCCAGACTCTCTTCAGACACTCTTTTTGGCTCCACATGGAAGTGTGGAGTCCACAGACTCTCACCCCAAAGATGCCAAGCAGTCTGTGCTTGCACTGCCTTGGGAGAGAAAAGACACCATTGGGTATGGAACATAATTTCATTTGACATTAAATCCTCACAGTCCCAAGTGTAGTTTGGTCTATCTGCATTTTACCCATGAGGGAGCTAAAGTTCTAGAAAAGGTATGTGACTTACCAAGGGTTGTTAGCCAGTAAGTGGCTGAGCTGGGGCTAACTATTATGTTTTTAGTCACTAATTCAGCAACTGTTTGGGGCAGCAGTCACTTCATCCCGGGCTGGGGCATCTGGAACTGCTGCACAGTACCCAACCCCACCACCGCTTGTCCCCTCTGGTACGTGTCAACACCTGGGAACTTCCTGCTCAGAAACCTGAAAGCCAGCCCAGGATTCCCTCTGGGGGAGAAGAAGGGGATGGAGGGAGAACGGTGACATTTCAGAGTCATAATAGGGCATGAAAAGAAGGATCATACACCCCAGGGGCCCTTGGGGGACCAGACAGTGGCACAGCTGCGATTTGGGCCATGGTATCTTGGCACGCGTCCTGGGGATTGGTCAGATGACAGCCCAGTCAGGTGGATTCTGCCAGCACCTGTGGGACCTTGATGGAGAGTCTGCCCCAGGCTGCTCACAGGATTGTGCAGGTGTGGACATGTGTATGCGTATGGTAGCACACTCCGGCTGTGTACAAGCAGTGTGCTGTGTCTGCCTCTCTCGGTCCAAGTTTCCTAAAATGGAAACCAAGTACTTCAAGGGCCAGGTTTGGAAAACCATTTGCCTTCAACTTTCTCATTCATTGGCAATGTTCTCAGGGCTCTAACACCTCTTGAAGTTCCAAGCCATTTGAAAATCACCATCATCATAATAGCTATACTAATGGACCACTGTGTTAGTCAAGGTTCACTAGAATCCTTAGGAAATACATGAATAATATGCAAAGGGGATTGTTAGATAGGTTTCCAGGATCAGAGTTGGGAGACTCCAACTGTGGCTGTCAGAGACACAGAACCCATTACAGCCATCTCAACCCAAGGATGTGGAAGCCACAGCACAAGAGGGATCCAGACCCAGGCCAAAGCCCTTGGAAGCTCTCCGGAGAGTCACCCATGTGAGACTATGCTGGAAGTCGAAGAAACCAGAGACTTATGTCCAAAGGTGATGGCAATAAAGGATACACTCGCTTAGGAAGATTGGGGCTCTTCAGAAATGGGTGCACTCCCTCCTTCTTTCCCTTTTTGAGCCCACTGAGGCTACAAACCACACCCAGGTGGGTGGTCCCCTCTGGGTTTCCTGGTCTACACATCAGTCATTCACAGACACACCCAGAACCATACAGCCCTGAACAGCTTTGTGGAAGTGTAGCCCTCATTTCTTTGGGTAGCCCTATGAAGCTTGAGCTGTTATCATTAACCCTTTTTTTAGAGATGGGGAAACTGAGGCCAGCGGAGCCCAAGTTGAGGGTCTCCTGGGTGTGCGCAGTGGAGCTGGGTTGTAATCCAGGCCATCTGGGGTCAGCACATCCTTGCCTAACCCAGACTGCAACTGTCCCCGAGGCTTCACAGGATTACCAGTAGTTCTTTTATTTGTTGCAGCTGAAACACCCAGGCTGAATGTTTGAGCTTATGGGTATTTTTCAGGTTTTGTCTTCTCAAGGTAAAGAAATGGTACCAAGGCAGCTGGGGAAGGTTATTTTTGGCCAGCGGTCCAATTGCAAATTCTAGGCATCTTCTGCCTGCTTTTCTGCTGTCACCTGGGAAATAGCTAGTGTTGGTCACAGGGGTGGAGCTGAAGCGTCTGTGGGACTGGGACAGGATGAGCGAAGGAAGGGCTGTCTGAGCACAGGTCCCGCCAGGGCCAACATGTGTCAGGGTAGGAGTGGAGCACATGGACCAAGGCTGTCCCAGTACCAGAGAACCTGGACTATGACTCTGCCCTCTCCCCTCATGGGCCTACCTTCCTTTCCCTGGTAGTAATGGCTGCTTCTGGAAGCTTCCTTTGGTTGGTCTCATGGGAAATGATGTCTCCAGATAGGGCTTAGGCTACCAAGTAAATAAAAAAGGAAAAACCGAATAAAAATTTCCATGTGTTTGCTTTAGAGAAAATCATATTGATACTGAAAAGGTGTCTGGATTTTTCTTTAACACACACACGCACACACACACACACACACTCCTCCACCCCTGGCTAATTATGAAAATGAGTCTTTTGCTCAGAATGAACGATGTCACCCCATACACACACCCTCAACCAGATGGATAGGGTTTTTTCTCAGGCCCCTCTAACAGGCATAATTGAACAGGGCACAACTGGGGCAACCATCCATGGCGGTCCCTTATATGCTGCTCTCCCTCCTGCTGGCTGCATGACACACACCCGCCCGTGTGGATTTATACGTGTTTCCTGTATCAGTAAGGAGATGGAGCCATAGCACATTAAATATTTATAATTATCAGAGGAAAGACAGCGCACAGCGCTGAACCAAGATAAGAATACAGTTTAAAATATTTACAACGAATACATCTTGCTCCTTCTGGTTCTTCTCTTGGGCCTGGCATTTTAGGTCTCTGATCTCTGTAGTATTGTATTTTCTTTCCAGATCCCCTGTAGTTCTGAAAATGCCTGAGAGAGCCTCTTGATTAAGTCTGAAGATGACTATTACATAGGTGAAAGACATTTGGGGAATTTGACTCCAGGCCCTCCAAGCCCAAGGTCCCTTCTTGCGGTCTCTTAGCTGATGTGCGAATCTGCTGCATAAGCCCCATCGAGATTGTGGATGACTGATCTGTGGTCCTGCCTGGAACTGCACTGGAGGGGAGGAAACAGCTGCTACTGAGCCCTCATGCATTAGTGTCCCGAATATTTGAAGTTATTGCGGAACAATCAGCACCTTCATTCATGATTTCTTTCATGAATTCAACTTCAAAATGTTGTGTGTAGTTACACTGAGAGACAGTACTTCATTGTGCTTGACTCAAAGCTTGATTCTTCAAAAGATCCCAGCCAGAGACCACAAACAGCACAAGTTCAACCTGAATGCTATATTTGCCACAGCAAGGAGAGAAAAGTGTCAGACAAACAAAGCCAGGAAAGGTCACCAGGCCCTTTGTTTAAATTTCAGAGAACTTCCAAGAAGCCTCCACTGTGAAATATTTGGCGATCCAGAGAGATTAAGAACCCCCCAGCCTCTGGGATGGGATGTCAGGGAATTATCAGGGATCACAGGCATTTTATTTGATGGGTGCTGTGTTTGACCTTGCAGCGGCGTGGCTGGCGCTCCTCCTCGCCCTGGGCATCTCCTGACGTCCTTGCTTCCTGGCCGTATCTGCCCCAGGGCCCTGCAGACCTCGGCTTGGAGGACGAGGCTGCGCACGTTTCTGGTGTATATTTATATCGAGGTGGCTCTGTTGCCAAGGAGCGCTGAGAGAAAGCAGAACGGAGATAACTTCTAATCCACCTTTCTGTGATAGTGTGGCGCAAAGTGAAGAGACCCAGGGCTCCGTCCTCGGGTCTGGCATGGCCCTGGGGGAGGCAGCCCTGGGGTGCTGTCCGCAGAGGCAGCAGGCGCTGGAGGGAGCTTCAGCTCCAAAATGCTGGTGGCTACACCAAAGGGCGACTGTGCCCTGGGCAGAGATAGAAAAGAGAGGCCCGGGAGAGGAAGGGGACAGAGCCTAAAGTCGTTTGTAGGTAACAGGAAAAATGCATACTTATTTAAATGCATGAGATGTGGCAGCTAAAGAATGAGACTCTGCAGTGCTAGGACTGTCGTGTAGGCAAGAGGGTGCCGGGAGAGAAAGTTTCTTGTCCCAGGTCACAGGGAGGGCTGGTAACAGGGCTACAAGCCAGTTTGGGGCTCTGTGACCCAGACTCCAACTACTCAGTGGGCTCCTAAATGGGAATGAGGCACCGTCCCTGCTTATGTGAGAATCCCTGAGGGTTCTGTCCCAATGGACCCTGACTTTCACTATGAGAAAACGGGTAGAAGTCAGAGCTCTGCACAGGGTGAAGTCAGGCCTGGAGGGGGACCAGGCCATCCTATGGAACCAAGTTGTGTAGCAAGGTAAAACATGGTGGCATGGCCACAGCCATGCACCTGACGTCACATGGAACTGGGCTTGTGTCCTAGACTGCCTTTTGATTGAGTTTGGGAGGATTCATTCAGATGGGGGAGGGTTTCTGTTTTTTTGTCTCTAGAATGGGAACAGCGTACTGTTATGGCATGAATGTTTGTATTTTGCACCCCAAATTCATGTGTCAAAATCCAATCACCATGTGATGATAGTAGTGGCAGGGCCTCTGGGGGGTGATTAGATCATGAGGGTGGGGCCCTCATGAATGGGGATTAGCGACATTAAAGAAAAAAACCAGAGACCTGCTTTGTCTGTACCACTATTTAAGGACACAGCAAGGAGATGCTGCCATGAACCAGGAAAAAACAGAACCCTTTTCAGACACAAAATTAGCCAGCACCTTGACTTTAGACTCCTCAGTCTCCAGAACCACCAGAAATAAATTTCTATTCCTTATAAGCCACCCAGCCTGTGGTACATATTTTGTTATTGTACCCTGGACAGAATAAGGCAGTTACTGTCTTCAGACTTGTAAGACTCACACACAAAAAATACACAAAAATCACTTGTGATCAAAAATGTGCTTTACAATGAAGACTTTTGGTTCCTGCGGAACTGGTCTTCCAGAGTGAGCATCACACACTGAGAGCTCCTCATGTTATATCTTCATCATCCATGTGTTTTTCTTCTTTCCCCAGATAGTTTCTCTACCATAGTCAGCCTGGGATAGGGATGAGGGAAGGGGTTCATTAAAGTGAGTTGTTTGGTGAAGCTGACTGGGCCCCAGGAGCGCCTGCAGGAGCAGGTCTTCCTTATGGGGAATTCAACAGGCTGCCCCCCAAGTGGGCCTGGAGAGCTGGGGTGGCCCCAGAGCTTTGGCTTGAGTTTCTGATGTCTCTATCACTTCAGCACAAAATCCCTGAGAAAGAGTGATCTTTTCACAGGAACTTCAATCATAGTCAATGAAAAAATACAGTACAAAAACAAACAAACAAACAAACAAACAAACAAAAAAAAAAAAAAAACAGTAACAATTCACAGCGTTAAAGCAGCCACAGCAGCAAAGCAGCCCTGGTGGGATAGAACAGAGCCCCTCCCAGGCTTGGAATCCCCAGCATCTGGGATCATTTCTCTCTGTAGCCTGGGACTTGTAAGGATTGGGTTGAGAAGCGATTCAGTCCAGGCCTAACAATTCAGCATGATCCTGCACAGGCCCAGAGGGGCTTTGCATTTTGTTTTGCATGCAAGATATTCCCTGAGAGTTTTTGCCCTAGCCTGTCCCTGAGCTGTTCTGTGTTCTGGGATTTGTAGCATTCCTCTAGCTCATCTGGCTGATGACCAAGGTCAGACCGTGTCACTAGCAGGATCTCCTTCCTGATCTGTGGACGTCAGCAGCATCTTCTTCTAGATAGGCAGACTGGGGAGTCAACCACCAGGGCCTCCAGGGTGACCAAGGGCCCCAGAAGAGCTGACCTGGAGCTCTGTGGGCATTGGGGTTTGAAGCTTCCGATCAGGAATGGATCAAAAATAAATAAATAAATAAACACTTGCTCTCCTAGCATGAACAACACGATCCTGGCAGTGAGCTTTCCCCTTTATGGAAAACACCTTGCCACTTCTCATCCTTTGTGTCAGAGACCCAAGCTCAAACCTTGGTCATGCTTCACACAATCCTCCAAGTTATGAGTGCCTATCACGCGCCTGCAAAGCTCTTACCCCATCCTACGTTGACCTGGCTTAAACTGAGTAAAGGACTTGGTTGGGGTTTTTTTCCGTAGTAAAGGGAAATACAAGAGGAGGTGCAACATTGCAGCCCCTGGCTATCTGTCTATGTGGGACAGGATTTCAGGCAGGGGTACGGGAACAAGAAGCGAGGTATGTGAGGCCTATTTCCAATCATGTGGAGAAAATGCAGTAGGACTGGCCAACTCAAGATGTCAGGGTCTCATGCGGGATCACCGCACTGATGGAGGGTGGGGCTGAACTTGGGTCTGGAAGTGGGGTAGGAGTTTCTGTTGTGCTAGTGGACTATCTCTGAGGAGCTCTAAGAGGACACAGTGGACAAGCCGGTACTGAGAGTGCAAGATCAGAGTTCCTATCATCCCTAGCAGGAATAGGGCATAGCCGGGCCTATGAGTAGAAGTGTAGAGGTTGGCAGTTATAAAGCCAATATTCAGGTCCCCTCCCTCAGCCTTTCTGGGCATCATCTTCTCAGGGTACTGCCCAGGCCATCTACTGAACACCAGGTTTCCTCGATTTCTTAAAATGCTTTTTCTCTACCTTACTCTAATCCCTCCAGAAGAATGTTCCACTCAGTTCCTTCTATCCTTACACCTGCTCTGAAGCTACACAGAGAGGCCCAGTGTTTCCTCCTGGTTATGGTGCCCAATACAGGCAGGTGCTGACCTGAACACTCAGCAAACACAATCTGCACATCACACCTCACCCGGTGTGACCCCGTTTCTAAAGTACTTCTCGGTTCCTTAGTGCTACCCACAACAAAACGTGGGCCTCTGGGGTGCTAGCTGGTTCCAGATCGCAGCTCAACAGGAGTCACCCATCCCAAAGACCCACACGTCCACTCAGTCAAGAAGTGAGCGGAATGGGGTTCCAGGCAGTCAACCAGTGGGAACCAGGGTCCTATACTGGATCAGATGCTTCTGCATCGATTCATTTTAGGGACTATCATTTGCTTACTGACTTTTAGAAAATTAATCCACAGGAGTGGAGAAGAACTCAGAAGCACTTGGGAGTACTGCTTACGATGGGCCTTTGCCTTTCCTCCAGATTCTTTCCTGACGTTGTATCATATTCTCAGAGTAACAATCTGCCCAGCAGGCCTTGTCACCTGCTGGGCAGCTCACTCAGGGCTCCTTGGCTCTGTCTGGAAAATCTCTCCCTCCCTCATCTCCCATCCCCCCCCTCCCAGTCCAGGGCCTTTGTTGACGCTGACAGCCCCTGCCTGGATCATCCTTCATCCTGCCCATGGCAAACTTTGGAGAAAATAAAAAACCCTGCTCCCCTAATTTCATTAGGAGGGCTGCAAATTGAATTTAGCCCCTCTCAGTGTCCCCTTAGCTGGCTGTCATTAGGAGCAGAGGCTGGGCCTTGGCTGAGACCCAAAGACCAGCTAACTGAATTTGAGACGCTGTGGTCTTGACAGGCCAAGGGAGGTAATTGAAGAGCCGTGGGCCTCCCGCTAACATTTGGGGCCAGGATTACACTGGGGATCCGAAACCCCCATCTGCAGTGGTGTCGGGGGCACTAAAAAGTCACCCGCTATGCTTCTAGGGTCGGATTATTGATAAAGAGATCATTCCCAGTGGAAAGCAGCGGGGAGATGGGGAGGTGGCATTTGGTTACCATGCAAAGTGGGAGTCAAAACAGGGAGGAGAGGGAGGCTGTAACCCGCAAGAGTCAGCAAATCACCCAAAGTTAGAAAGAATTTGCAGCACTAGTGTCGCCTAAGAACAAGTTTGGGGAGAGTATCAAATGAAACCACAGAATATGAGAAAAAGAAATACTGAGTTTTAACCTGTGGGCATTATTTACCCTCCTGTATGCTTGAACTCGCTTCCAGATTGCTTATAAGACCTCACAGGACGCAATCAGTACATCACTAGTTCACCAGAGAGGTAATAAAGACATGCAAAAAGCCAACCTTCTCCGTACAGGTGCAGTTTCTCTTTTTCGGTCTGCTCTTGGTTGTATCGCAGGTGCACACACAAAACTGCAGACCAGAGGGTCAGCTGTATTTATCAAGGGTTCATGTGGATGACAGAGACTGATTTAGATTCCTGGGGCCCTTTACTTTCCAGGATCTATTGTAGGTATGCTAATGAGTCTGAAAATTAAGAGAAATCCTCTTCTAAAGAGGAGAAAGTGACCAATAATTAATTGGCTACTATGTGTGAGGCCCGGTGCTGAGCTGTTTAGTACACTGTGTATCTCAGTCTCCACACCACAGAACTAGACAAGGACTGGGACTAGGATTTGAACCTAGGGACCGTGAGTTTCTAATGTTCCTTAGGCCTCCCTGGCTTTAGAGAGCAGTGTTTCTCCCCACCTGTGTCATTTCTCTAAAAGAGTCACACTGACTGGGTCTGCTACTCAGAGGCAATGTGGTTAAGAGTGGGCTGTGCAAAGAGACGGGCTCAATTCCCCAGGGTGCAAATGTGTGACCTTGGACACCTCTGTATCCCTCTGTGCCCTCCTGGAAAATGGTGGAAATACAGACGCTCCTTAACTGATGTTGAGGTTACATCCTGATAGCCCCACAATAGGCTAAACATACAAACTGTGAATGCATTTCTACATCTAACCTACTAAACATCAAACCTAAACCTTGCCTACCTTAAATGTGCTCAGAACACTCACCTCCGCCTGCAGGTGTGCAAAATCATCTATCACAAAGCGTATTTTATAATGAAGTGCTGAATAGTTTATGCATTAAATACTAAACTACCAAGGTCGCACGGGGGCCCTTTCAGGCACCATCATAGTGTTGACAAATCTTAAGTCAAACCATCATAACTGAGGGGAACCTCTGCAATGGGACTGGCCTCGTGGGTTTGCTGCGAGGATTACAGGAGTTACCGTGCATGCCGAGTGCGCTGCACAGTGCCTGGAGTATCATACAGGCATCCTGTATGGCGGTGAATTACAGTAGCTCCCTGAAGAATGCCCGTTTGCTGGCAGACCTGTTGAGCTGACATCAGCCAATTATTAGGTCACAGCATCATGGAACTCTAGTGTTCCTTGCCTGACTTTCCCAGCTTTGGATACACATTTGCCTCCATGGAACTTGGTCATAGGTGCAATGTCTGCTCGAGTAGCGAACTTGAGGTTTTTCCTCTGTTGATTCTGTACATGGGTTTATTTATTTATTTTTTCTCCCCTAGCTTAAATTCTCTATGCAAGGGAAGCATTAGGAAGCTTCATGAACCCAAGGCTTTCACAGTGAGCTACATCCCCAGCCTTTTTTTTTTTTTTTTTTTTTGAGATAGGGGTACGCTAAGTCCCTAAATTGCCCTTTCTGGGCTCAAACTTACCAATCTTCCTGCTTTAGCCTCCCAGAGGGCTGGTTTTACAGGTGTACACCACTGTGACCAATTCACCAAGTACTTTTTATGTACCTGGGCCTTTACAAACATCACCTCTCAATGCCACATTCATGCAGCTTCTTGTGAGTAGGTTTTTTCTTTTTTCTTTTTTTTTTTTAGGTAGGGTCTAGCTGTCTTAAATTTAGATTGTCCTTGAACTCATTAGGTAGCCCAAGCTGTCCTCACACTTGAGGCAATTCTCCTGCCTCAGCCTCCCAAGCGATGGGATCATAGGTATGCACCACCACATCCAGCACAGTCCTGTTTTTTAAAAATAAATTCCACATACCTAACATTTTCCACATTGTATCATGCCTACAGCATTAACTACAACCTTAGAGTTTATCTAAAATGTCACAGCCTATACAAGCCTGGGCTTTGCTATCTTCCACAGAAATTACTTCCTGCCTGCCCCCATCACAGAGGTGTTCAGGTATCAGATACAAGGTTCACATATTAGCACTTACCATGGCCGGGTTCTGGGTTGACACCTTGTACATAATTGCCTCATTTAAACCACTTTTTAATTCTATGAAGAACAATATTATAATTCCTACTTTGCAGGTGGGAAGGCAGATTCCAACAGTTTAAAATGGATTTCAAAGATCACAAACATCACTAAATGGAGGACTTGGGATTTGAACCCAGTACCTCTTGCTATCTCCATCTCCAGAGAGCCTCTGCCACACTCCTCTTTCTCAGCACAACCTATGGAATGGTGAGGTAAATGACAACACATGATTGTTTTCAGACACTGGGAGTAGTTATACGAGCTGTGATCAAAAACTGCAGTTTATTTTTAAACTTTTAAAAATTTGTGACAGTAGAAGAGGCATTGTCATGAATTCCCCTCAAAAGTCTTTATTTGCACTCTTTTGACTGCCTCAATGTCTTGAATGGATGAATTAATTCATAATGTTCCCCCTTTCATGATCATTTTGACTTTGGGGAAGAGCCAGAAGTCACACATGCCAGACCTGATGAGTAAGGTGAATGAGGACACACTGTAAAACTTCTTTTTAACAGAACTTGCTACAGACATTTGCAAACAGTTCAGGAAAGTGTGGTAGCCACAAAGAGACCCTTACAAAAGAGGACTTCCAGAACTGCTCCAGAAGGTGGCAAGAGCGATGGAATAAGTATGTTCAAAGCAAAGGGGAGTATTTTGAGGGACATTTATGGTGATGTATTCTCTACTGTAATAAAATTTTAATGTACACATTCATCATAATTTTTAATCCCATTTCATATAGTACTTGGCAACCAGATGAGGACCTTTCAAAAGACCGTGAGAATTAAATGCATGTTTGGGGCTGTTTCTGGCACAGCATTCAGTCAAAGTGACATTTTAACTCAATTTAAAAAACAAACAAATGAACACTGGACTAGTTGGGAGAGCCACAGAAGTAAGCATGTCTCCAACTATCTGGTTCTTATGGGGGTGAACCTGGCCTTATCCTTCCTGCTGTGTGGAAGGTATACTCCCCTCGCCCCACCTACACATTGTTCTTCTGTTCCTGCGACAAGTAACAAGTGGAAATCCACAGCCTCTTGCTGCAGTGACCCAGGGCCGTAGTCCCATCTCTGCTGATGAAAATTCAGAAGCTATCGATTCTAGCCAAGCCCTGGTGCCCTTCCCAGGTCAGAAGAGAAACTCGACCATTGTTGAGGAAATACAGTGCTCTGTTCACTACATCAATTAGGCTGACCCCAGGGCTCCCAAGGCCCACTGGCTCCCCCATTTTCTGTGACAGCTGCCATGCTAATGAATCCACATTGACATGATAATTAAACCAGTACACAAAGTGGGCCTTTCCTAGTCACCACTCCTTTAGCAGGGGAGCTGGAGGAGCTGGAGGAATCTGGGGTGTCCCAGGGTAAGTGGGGGCTGTTCCAGGACCCTGGGGTGACACAGGGTGCCTGGGTCATTCTCTGACAGCCCCCAAGGGCAGACAGGCTGGAGCGAGGCAGCTGCTGCTTCTGGCGCTGGTGGCAGGGGTGGGGCGGCGGGGCGGTTGGGGAGGGTGCTGACAAAGACCGCTGTTGCGCTTTATCCTCAGAACTTCAACGGAGAGATGCCTGAAAGGAACCCCCTCTGCCCTTTATGCAGGAGTGAGCACACCACAGATCCCCACTGGCCCAGCCTTCCTGACTCCAGGGGAAGGTCTGACAAGTGGGGACCCCAAAGGCACAGGACCCAGCCTTCTGTGATATTCTTCTCACTGTCTTGGGGAAAATGACTCTGTAAGCCATGGGCACAAGCACAGACACCTTGGCTTCACGTCTCCTGACAGCTCACCAGACTCATGGAGATTCCAGTCGCTATGCCCTGTCTTGTCAGCCAGAGCAGACTTGGGACCGGGTGGCCTGGAATTCCACCCCGACTCTGCAGCATATTAATTGTGGATCTCAGTGACCAGAAGGCTCTGCTGCGCCTCCATTTCCTGTGTTGTAAAATGGGCTCAGAGCAGCTGCCTTCTGCGCTGTGCTGGGGGATTAAATGTGACAGTTGTGTGAAAGGTCTGAGACAGCATTTCACATGGACCACAGATGACAGAACCTCACCAACCAGTCTTCTTTCCACAGAGATAAATGTTGTTGATGGAACTTAACCCCTGTGTTTGACTGAGTAGAGGTCCAGGAGCATGGACTTAGATACTTCTAGAAATGCTCCAGACAAGGACAGCAGTGCCCTTGGCTGCTCCTGGGTGGTGGTTTTGCATCAGAGTGTATGCAGTGTACACAAAGAAAGAGGGACAGAAAATAACACATTTGGGGAAAGCCAGGAAAGGACTGTCCTGGTTCAGGACTGGTAGGTATCTCCCTCAGAGAGGTGACTACCAAACATGTATCTATCTGTCCATCCATCCATCCATCCATGCATCCATTCATTCATGTATCTTTCCATCAGCCAACACTTATACAAGCATAAACATACGTATTATGAAGTTGTGATATAGAAGTGAACACAGGTCACCCCAACACCTGATTTGGTCAATAAATAAATGGATGCTGGCCTGGGAATGTAGCTCAGTGGTGAGTGCTTGCCTAGCCTGTGGGAGGTCTGTGTTCTATCCTCAGCATCAGAATAAAATAAAATAAAATAAAATAAAAGATAAATAAATAAATGGCCACATAAGTTAGATGCAATCCTTGTCTTCCTACCACCCTGCACAGTGGTTTGAGCAACTTGGCTGCTTCTCTTCCTTGAAACCTAACACAATTCAGGCTGAGCTGTGATTTATAGGCTGCAAAGTGGCCCCAGGTGGGCAATTTTGGAAGAAAACTACAGCACTACTGAGACAGACATGCCTAGGAGCGGCAGGGCTCAGCAGTGGTAGGTAAAGAACCCCAGTGTTGAATTCAAAACTGAGGATTTTGAAGTCATACCCATATTTATCTGAGAAAGTGCTCTGACTATTAATGTATGCCATGGGTGCAGGAAATGAGAGAAATAACTGTCATCATGCCAGGTGTTTGTCATCTCAGGTCTAGTAAGGTCTAAGGTGTCTTCCAATTAAGGAATTATCGGTCTGCCTGTCTGTCTGTTTCTCCGTGCATTTGTCCATCCACCCATCCATCTGGTCTACTAACTATCTATTACCTATCATGTATCTGTGTACAAATACTTAGTCATACAGGATAATTCAATCCCGGTCACCTCATACTATGAGCCACTAGTATCAGAACCTATTGTAGGAAACAGTCTTGGATCTTTTCTTCTCCCTGCCAGTTACCTTAAGCAAATCATTAAGCTTATAAACCTGTCATGAGAAAGAAAATTTTAACTTCTTTTAATGGCTACCTTAAAAGATTCTTCCTCAAAAGATCCTGATTTGCCAAAAAAAGATTATATATATATATATATATATATATATATATATATACTTTTTAAACTAATTCAGCATTGTTTACCAAATATTTACTATGTGAAAAGCCTTGGGAATAAAGAACTAAGGGACCCAAAGTTTTCTTATGGTTCTGTGTCTAGAGGTGATGTGTGGGGTGGAGGTGGAAGGGAAAGGGTAGACAAATCTGCAGTCTCAGTCTCATTTTAGGTCACTTAACAGACATGGTAGCTGGGATGTTTCATGTAGTGGGCTCAAGTGTTCTTCTGAAGGAAGCCTGAGTGCAGTGCTCTTGCTGCTGTTCTCATACCATCGTGGGAGCTGATGCAGCTCTAGTCAGTGGCTTGAAATTAAGGTCTTTGAGATTTCTATACCTTGGGCCTGGTATGGTGGTACATGTCTGTAATCCCAGCATTCTTATAGGTGGAAGCAGGAGGATTGCAAGTTCAAACCCAACTTAGTGACCTAGTGAGACCATGTCTGATATCCCGGAGG